>QGQB01000433.1:0-17562 GCA_003385265.1 Neonectria hederae | reverse complement strand
CCAAGACACCAACACTCCAAGACACCAACACTCCAAGACACCAACATATCAAGGCATTAACATGTCAAAACAGCAAGACATGGCGCCAAACCATTGCGTAATTGTCTTATTTACCTCCCATAAACAGTCGTCTGCCTTATCAGAGTTCATCGGAAGTCAGCTTTTGAGAATTGACCCTCACAAGGTTACGCCACACGCCAACGGCCGTGCGTGAAAAGTTTCGCCTATCTCGTCACTTTTGTTGAGATATCAGATTGTAAAAAAAGGAACTATCAGGGAGCGAGACCTGCAGCATGGCAGCGCGATTTCGGAACGCCCGCACGTTCTGGGAAGGGAAGGGAGGGCAGGATGAAAACGGGAATCCGGACGAACTAGAGCCTGGTGGTGCAGCTGATTGGCCGTGGTGACGCCTTGTTGTGCTTTCTTGCGTGCCTCCATTCTTTGTCTTTGCTGTTGGTTACATCGCAGAAGGGGGTTTAACGATGAGAAAGACATGGGCGCAGGGGGGGTTGCTTGCCAAGAGGAGGGGCGTGTTTGCGTGTGTGTGGCGGTTACGCCGCATGGTTCTCGTGCAGAATGTAATGTAGTTAGTAAGTAGTTGCAGATGGAGGCTTCTCGGCAACGTCAGGACGAGATGGCAAGGGAGGAGGAGTGTTTTCCCTGAGGAATCGAATCGAAATCGTGCTGTTGTAATTGGAGCGTTCTCGGGAAGGGGATCGGCGTCCCTGACCTGCCTACCTGGGCATCTGCACAGCCGGGAGCCTTGAATCAAGATGCAATGCAACTGTGACTCTTGTCTGTTACCCAGTGCGGTGCAGTCGTTGATTGGGTTGAGGAGGCCATTGTGTCCTCTCAGGGTCCCCAAAGAAGTCAGGGTCTAGAGCAAGGCTCTCTTTTCCCATGCCAGTTCAACGACAAAGCCGAGACCAGTGTTTCGGGTACGACGGGAGTGAGGGCGATCCGTCGTCATTATCGGCGGCACTATGTAAGAGGGCAGTGTCAAGTTTGTTGGGCGTGGAGCCTGGAGGTGAGAGGAGGACCCGAAAGGACCGGGGTAGTTGGAGACTAATCTACTCAAGAGAGGGAAGCAGTTTTCGCTATTCGCAGCCACTAGGGACGTTGTGACTGTCATCATCAGTCCAGAACTGCAGAGGGGCTGGGGTGTGTGTGGGCGCAGCGCCGCAGTAAGGGCCCGAGAGCCTGGGGGGGGGCTTTTGAGATCGAAATGGCCGACTGTCGACAGCTTGGATGTATGTACACAGTAGCACGCAATTGCGCATATACGCACGAGGCTCTCCTGGATGCAGACGTGGACGTGGACGGTTGATGAAAACATTCTGGAATAATTGGACTCTAAAACAAGGACCTTGTTGCGTTGCTTACCACGCACCACGGTACTGCAATATCTATTAGATGTTCCTTGGTGTGCTGCTTAGAACCATGACGGCTGCAGTGCAACTCCTTCTCCACTCAGCACGTTGGAGTGCAGCAGCCAGGGCGGCGGATGTGTAACCCAGATGCCCCGAGTTGCGTGGGCGACTACTAACAGACGCCTCGTCGCTCGGTACTTTGGACCAGGACAGCTGTACGGGCGACTGTACTATGTAGGTAGGTAAGTAGGTAAGGGACTGTCCTTGGCATCCGAACTACAGACGCCGATTGCTCTGTTACCGCCTCTGATCCGCCTGAGATCCGCGGAGCTTTCTCTCAACTCGTTCCCCCCGCTGCCGCAGCCGACCAAGAAGTCCGTGGCCGTGGGGGGGGAAACATTGACATCCGACTCCCGACCGACTTTCGACTCCAGCCGCCTGACCTTGGGATCACCGACCGTCCCGTGATGCCAGGCTGGCTCTCAACAACCGTCGCAGAGACGGTTTACGTATTCGTACACGGTAGAGAACGGAAGCCTGCCGTCTTCTCCATCTGGTAAGAGTAATAACCTCACCTGGAACGGCGTAGTGCCCATCCCAACTTTGGCTTCGTGGTCCCCTGCCCCTCCCCATCAACCCTAGCTAGCAAGCTTGTTGTCGCTCTCAAGCCCTCCCCCCGGTCTTTGGCACCAATTTCCTTGCCTGGCTTGGGTAGAGATGAAGAAGTGGTCACGGGCTCACCCAGTGCACACCACGGGGCCACGACGAATGAGATTGGGCTGGTACTTAGGCATGTTCGAAGCTTTGTTTGATAGAACACTTGGTACCGGGATTGTGCAATAGATCTTAAACTTAGAGAATGCCACTCGTCGTCCGCGTTGGTAGGCCCTTGGTTGCATCTCGCAGCTCCAGGTCAAGTCGGTCTGGATATCGCCAAGGAGAGCCCAGTTGCCAGGCTTGAGCAGGTACCGCCACACCAGCCAAAAGGTAAAGTCCGGGCTAAGACACCCCGAGCAAGCCCTCTCTGCGGGACTTGGTCGAATTGGGATCCATTCTGCATCAATTAGCCACTCATTGCTTGGGGGTGGATCCGGCCAGCGAGGCCAAAGAGGCGAGACGACGCCAGGCTCCGGCCCGTGCGGGGTCACAGACGCGCACAGTGTGGCGTGCGGTTGTGAGACACATGGAAGGCCGTGCGGAATCAATTCTCAACCGCACCGTCCAAGGGCCGAAAGCGGGCCTCGGACGCTGCAGTGGCCCTGCCCTACCGGCCTGGAAGTCCGGCCCTCTGGTCCTGCGCTGTTGTCCCCCAGGGTACGTACCTGTAGAGCCCTGTTAACCCAAGTGCAAGTCCCCGCCACACACTGCGACTAACTGCACGAGCGAATGGGAGACCGAGGCACCAATATGTATCCTAGCCGTCTCCACGCTCCCAGCCCACATCCACGTCCATGCCCGCACAACGCATGCACACTCACACACACACTCTCACACGCTCACACACACTCTCTTCCACTTGCGAAGGTACTGCTACGCCTCCCGGCACAGTTAGTCCCAGCAGCCTATGAACACTGGCGCCAAGAACCACCGAGACCCTCTAGAGATGGGCAAAAACCTCCACTCTTCTAGCCCAGAACCGTGGCAGCCAGCCGGTCTTTCGTCTTGCCTCTCGTCTGTCTTGTCTGTCCGTCTTTCAACTCAGAACAGCTTAATGCTTCGTCTCTAAATTCAACATTCAATCAAACGTTCACCCTCATCGACGTCGAAGTCCCTTCTACCTTCTCCTCCTCCGACCTCCACCTACTGCCTAATTACCGCCTGCTCGGCTCGACCACGGCGGGGCCCCGATTTCTTCAGGGAGACGACGTATTACAGGCGACCCTGTCCGTCCTTTTTTTCGACACTGACCGACCTGCCCACCGTACCCACTGTCTTCGCGTGCGTTTGCCTGCGTCTAGGGGCACTTGTTCCCTCTTTTGCCCTTTGCACCTCGTCTGCCCCCAACCGCCACACCACACGTCTTCCACTCTCGAACAGCCATCACCGCCTGCCTTTACCGACGCTTGCTCACCCGTCGGGCATGGCTGTCTAGGGCTCGCTGTGAATAGTCGATCCCGTTCTCGTCGCAAATCCCCCCGTCGAGCCTTCTCGTGTCGATGCGTCCCGCGGTGTCCTCCGAAACCCCCCCGCGCGCCAACACCGACTTGTGAACTGTGATCTGCGACACCGACTCCCAATTGCCTTGATTCACCCACATCCGATTTTCACCTCCACGCCTCCGGGTTATCCCAGCCCTCGCTTTGCTGGTCATGACACCCGCTCCCACCGGCCCCGGCAGCCCTCTCATCGCTGGTGTTGCCATGTCGAGCGGCGATTTCAACGACTTCTCCGATGACGACCTCGGCGCCAACAATCTCTTCGACTTCTCCAACAGCCCAGATACCCTCCAGAGCCTAGAATCGCTCGGTGCCAGCGACCCCAAGGCCTTCCTCTCCCCCCAAGAACTCTCCACCGGCCCTTTTCCCGACTCTCCTAACGGCTCTTACCACGACTCGTCCTCCGAGTCCGCCTCCTCTAAGCGCACCGGCAGCTCCACTTCCTCCAAGACGCCCGCTACCACCTCTACCGATGTAATGATGGACGACGGTGATGTTAAGATGGAATGGGGCAACACCGGATTTGGCGCATTTCCAGATGACGACACTGCCTTTGGCTTCGGCCGCGATACCGACTCCTCCACCCTGGATGGCATCTACGCATTCGATCAGGATGACAGTTTCCTCGACCGGTCCTTCGACTTTGAGAGCGCTTCGAGTAGTCCCGAGATGGCAAGCGGTGCCCAGCCCAGCATGGCTTCCCCCGAGATGCCCACCATCAAGACCAATAGCCCTAAGAAGTCGGAGGCGACCCCTAAGAAAAAGGCGAAGACGGCCTCCCAACGCCATCACAAAGCTCCTTCGGTATGTCGAATTCTCCACATTTTCTCACTCGATACTAACCAATTTTCAAGCAATACTCTGTATCTTCTTCTATCAATGGACTGAAGACAGCCGGATCGCGCGAAGTGTCGCCTATGTCGAATATCGTTATGAGCCACGATGGCTCGCCTGCAGCCATCTTCAACTCACCGTCACCCAATGCCGGACCCGATTTCTCCAGAGTTATCAATGGGGCTATGAACGGCAACGCTATCTGGCCAACCGGGTTGGATGGTGTGGCACACACTGGTCTAGACGGCTTGTCCGATCCCATGAATTTTGGCGTTCATATGAACCAGCCGATATCGATACCACAACAGATGTCGATGCATACTCCACCCACGTACAACTTTACCGGTCGATACGAGCTCAGGATCTTGCCCACTCCTCTCAAATCCCGCGTTGAGACGCAGATTCCAATCAAGATGACGTTGACTCCTCTTCCTCCTGGTGTCACCAAGCTTCATCTCCCCGCTCATACCATCTCGAAACCCAAGCTCCTCGCGAAGCCGACTCCTGACAGGTCCCCGGATACACTTGAGCTCTTCGTCACATTGGTGTGCACTAGTGCGATGGACGGTCCCGACAGGAAGAGGAATGCCCTGGAACGAGCAGCGTCTCATACTCAGGGTTATCTGCCTAGTATGGATGATGAGGAGAACTCACCCCAAAATGGTGGCGATGTGCGAATATGTCCAGGCTGTATCACCCGTGAACGGAAACGCGCTGCACGGAAAAAGATCAAGAAGCCCGATGAAGAGAAGCTCTGGAGCCAGGATGAGGAGCGTCGTGTTATCGTGTTCAACACCCAAGAGTTGAAGGAATGGCAACCACTCAGCGGTGTTATAGACCCGACTGGACGCCCTGAGCCGGTTGTGCCCAACGGTGCCATGCAGATCGATGCCCCAATGCGCATTGCCTGTTACTGCCGGCATCATGGCGAGAAGATGGGGTTCAACGTCATCTTCACAATCAAGGATTTCCAGGACCGGGTCATTGCACAAGCTATGTCAAATCCCATCATGATTACCGACGACCACAAGACGCACCCCATGGCTCAGCTCACGACGCAATCTTCAATATCGGAGGCTCCAGTCACTGCTGCTCCAGTAAACTCTCAACCCATCGACACCAGCAACCTCCTTCCTCCTACACCTAATGGCGCCTTCCGCATGTCCCCTTCGAGTGGCGACCTCTCCAACATGCAACAACGTAACAACCAGGCATCCTTTTCAAACTCGATGTCAGGCAAAACGACGCCGACAGGTGCTACAACTCGAGCGCTCTCTCGTCCTGGTTCGCCAAGCATGGGAGGACCCATGACGAAGAAGAGGAAGGCCAGCGGTTCAAGGGTGCCAAATGGCCTTACTATGACTCGCCTGGACACCTCTCCCTCACCTGGTTCCCAAGCGACTAGCAACCAGATGAATACCGCTACTTCGCCTTTTTCGCAAAACTTGAACGCCTTCTCTCAAGCAGATAATCTATTTGGACAGCAAAATGCCATGGCCCCATTTGCCACTGGACCTCCCACTCCTAGCAGCAATGACCAGCCGGGCTTCTTTACTAGCAACCGATCTGCAAGCATGGATAACTTGGCGATGGCCCAGTTGTATTCCGCACCCGCCTCGAACCATGCAAGTCGAGCTCCGAGTCCGAACGGCCTGAGGAACAGCGTCAGCGCAGCATCACAGAACCAGTTCAACCAAGCACTCAACGGGGGCTTGTACACACTGCCTCTTAACTTAAACCAGGCGCGCGTGCCCCCGGTAATCCACAAGATCATTCCCAATGAAGGCCCCAAGATCGGAGGAATCGAGGTCACCGTCCTTGGTGCCGCCTTCTTCCAAGGACTCGAGGTGTGGTTTGGCGAGCAAAAGGCAACAACTACAACCTTCTGGGGTGATTCTTCTCTAGTCTGTCTGCTGCCTCCGTCGCCTGTCGCAGGGGCTGTCGCCGTTACTTTCAAGCATCAGGCTGCACAGGCCGCTCAGGCCTTCCCTATGAGCAAGCAACCCCCGATCTTCAAGTATATCGATGACAACGAGGACAAGCTCATCAGGACCGCCTTGTCAGTCCTTGGTCACAAGATGTCGGGCCAGATGGTCGACGTCAGTGACTTGGCTCGAAGGATCTTGAACGATGGCTCATCAGGTTGGTCTGGTGGCGGCGGCGGCTCATCGGCTGGCCCATCATCGGGTGGTGGTGGACAGATGTTTAGCCATGCCCCATTTGCCCATCTCGAGTCTCAGCTCTTGAAGTGTCTGGATCTCATCGATCTCGACGACAGCACTCACAGGACTCGCTTGGACCTTAAGAGACCCACTGGTCATACCATGCTCCACCTGTCCTGCTCGCTTGGTTATCATCGATTTGTTGCTGCTCTTCTGGCTCGCGGAGCAAACCCTGATGCGCGCGACAAGGGCGGGTTCACCCCTCTGCACTTGGCTGCCATCCACAACCATCCCGAAATTGTGCGGAGACTCATGCTCGACGGTGCTGACTCTACCATTCGAAGCTTGTCTGGTCTTACTGCCGCCGATGTCGCTCAGTCCCGAGCCGTCCTTCGTGCCATTCGCCGTTCGGAACGCCATATTCGATCTCGTAGCAGTGGTGGCTCGCTTCACAGCAGGGCCAGCAGTGCTACATCGCTTCGATCATTGTGGGAGCCTATGAGCAAGGTTCACTCCCATGAGGAGCCTCTTGCAAACGACTCAAGCGAGGAGAGCCCAGAGTACACCTCAGGAGACTTTGAAGACGAGGACCCTGATGACAACTCTTATTTGAGATTGAGGAGACCTAGCAGACTCCAACAAGAGCGAGAACGACCCAGCCTTCGTCGCCAGAACTCGAGTGAGCTCGAGGAGGATCTGCCGCCTCCCGTTATGGCGCCCGCACCTGCGCTCAGGGACCAATTCCAACAGCCGCTACAGCAAGTTCAGCAGCAGTTTCAACAGTTCCAGCAGTCAATGGCCTTGCACTTCCAGAACCTCCCGCATTTCCCTCAAATGCCCGATTATCAGGCACTGCAGCTGGCTCCGTTCATGCAAAGGATGCAGCAACTAATGCCTGGTATGTCGGGGGCCCGCCCCGACGCCGATGGCGAGCAGCCTCGATGGTGGGATATGACTGCCAAGAACAGTTCCACGGCTCCGCCTGCTTATGAGGAGTTGTTCCCTCAACAAGATCTCGATAGGAAGCAAGCGTCAGCCCTTCAAGCTGCCTGTGATGCCGAGGCCGATGTTAAATGTGCTACTCTGTATGATCAAGCGTCAACATCTGAAACAGTTGGGACCAAGACCCAAGTTCCTAGCGTCCTCATGATTGGTCGGAAGAACGCTATCACAAAGGAGCAGCAGGAGCAGTTCCTGGCAGCACGTGAGGAGAAGTTGAAGAGACTCAGCAGCGACCGCAATCTGTTCTTCATCTGGGTAAGTTTGACTCGCCTTCCTACCTTTGACATGACGCTAATCACGCTACAGATCCCTCTTCTGGTTATCATGGTCTGCATTGGGCTGTACAACTACTTCCCCTCACTCTTCCCCTTCGCCTTGGCATTCGCTCGCTCTCTCTGGCAAGGTGGCGTCGACAAGACACAGCAGCTCATTCAACAGAACATACCTGAGCGAGTGGTTGAGATTTGAAAATATTACGATGTTGGTGTTTCTTCCTGTTTCCCCAGATACAGGATGTGTTTTTTTTTGTTGGGATGAAGGGATCCCAGGCCTGTTGTCGGCCACTATTATGACCTATGAAGAACTTTATGCTCCGCGGTTTTGTTTTTGTTACGGTTCTCCATTTTATTATAACGGCCACTCGTTTTGCCCGCAGGAAGCAATGGGGTCTTCTTCGTCGGGATATTCGTTTCTCAACCCCCAGTGAGAAGGCGAAAGTGGAAAACATTTATGAGCGAGAGTTTTTGGCGGACCTGATGATGGAGGCAGTGTTCAAGTCTGGCCTATGTTTGTGGGCTCCGAACGTAATACTTTTTGTTGTTCTGGAGGCGGCTTGTTGGGCGCCGGTTTCTTGGGAGTGCGGACAAGTGTTGACTGTTAGGTTCCTTACTATACACGGAGGACGGCAAAGAAGGTGGCAGTTCGGTTTGGAAGGTGACGGATGTGCGTTGACTTTGTTGTCCAGATATGGGATCTGTGTTTTGGCTTGGAAATAGCACCGAGGGCTGTGATTGACTGGGACGGGACGGGAAATGGCACGGGGTTTCACGCACACATAGCGAATTGTATATATAGCATAACTACAGAAGACTAGATGTCACGTCGTTCTGCCACAGCTGAGAGCCATGTTGATGTTATCGGTGGAGCATGACAAGCCAACCCAACCATCGTAGGCACTGTTAAGATCCTTGTGGAAGCTAGACTACGAATCGAGAAGTGGATTTCTCAAAACATTGTTCTAATTCATCTGCACCTAAAATGCAAACGGAAGAGGTCAAGGCCAGGCCAGGATGTACCTACCCCCCTGACCTTCATTACTTACCTTCTCTGTCAACAATTCCAAAGCAAGAAACCAAAACAAACCCGAAATTCGAGAGTCCAAACCCCTTGTCCCGCAACCCGTATCCCAAACATATCCAATCCAATACCGGATGCTCCCAGAAATTCCAGGTCCAAGTCCAGAGGCCCAATACCCAACGAGAGAAGAAGCAGAAGCAAAAACTCCCCCCCAACCCAAAATCCGACGTCTGTTCCTCCCTTAAGAGAAGGGGAGGAAGCCATCAAGAAGGACATCGTCATGTATCGATTGCCATACCGCATTGCCATCGTGGATATTCTCCGCGGACACAGCGTTCCAATATTGCAACACCTAAAAACACGAAATCATACAAAAAGCCAAAAGTCGTTACTGCGTGAGGAATCATCCGTCGTCATAAGAGTCCAGAAGACTTGTCAAATCACAATTGCGCCCCTATCGCTTTACCTTCGCCATATCTCTGCCAGTTTCCGCTCATTGATCTGAGACCTCAGTCCCACTACACACCCGTTCCAATAGTAGACAGATCCATGAATGCAACGTGGAGATCGACTATAGGTGGAGAGTGAGATAAGGAGCACCGTTCTCACGATCCTCGCAAGTAACGAACTTTTCGGGTATGGCGGGGACCTTAGGAATGCCTCGGTTTGCATTCGGGACAACGCACAGAGTCTCAACAGCGCTCCGACGAGGGCGAAGAACTCGCGTGTAGTAAGATTCCTGCAGAGGAGCCTTCGACTCGCCCGATGCGCAGCGTCTAGCTGCGGGGCTTCCACGCTGGTCGGACGTGGCATTGGAACTCCTAGCATTCCCGCCTGGTAGCCGGCCGAGGACACGCCGGGCGATGTTGTTATACTCGCGACTGCTGCTGTGTGGGCCTGAGACACTTCTACGGGGAAGAAGGGCGCGGCGTGAGGCAACATTGCGAAGCTTGGGGACGGCCATGTCACGGGAGGGCGATTTCCGAAGTCTCTTCTTCGGCGTGGGGGGATCGTTTGCAGAAGAATCATTGTCATCCTCGTCGTCTGAAGCGGCGTTTATAGCTGCGCGCTTGGTTCCCCGGGAGGACGCGCTAGCAGGAGACGGCATTGGTGAGGGTGCTAGAGAAGCACTCGGAGTATCCGCGCGAGAGGCCCATCGTGGTGTTGGGGGCCGGAGGAAGTCGCGGGATGAGCGCGTAGAGTGGACGACGGGAGCGGGAGCAGCAGGTGAAGGCGACGGCCTCCGGGCACGTCGAGGAGTGGGTGGCGAGAAAAATCCTGAAGCAACAAGTTCGTCGTATGTAGCAGATTGGGGTTGCTCATGAGAGGAGCGGTGTTTGGGTGTTGAGTGAGCCTTAGCCGACGAGGATTTGGGGCGTGTTGCTTGCGTTGGAGCGCGGGGCGGAGGCGGAGGTTGGGGTGTGCAAGATCGAGGAGGAGGTGAGGCAATTGAGGCACCATCTTGAGCCGAGGATGAGGCAGAGCCAGGAGGGGGTTGACGAGTCGATTGGATGGCATGAGAGGTGAAGAAGCCCGAGTTGACGAGATGATGATAGTTGGCCAGGATTTCTTCCCTGGTTGGCATCTCATCCTTCTGGGCCTCTTCCTTCTGCCTCTCTTCCCTCGACTTGTCTTCCCGGTCTGCCTTCCTTTCTCTGCCCCTTGACCAGTCTCGCGGTCTTGATCTGTCCCTCACTGCCGACCTATCACGACGGTTCTCGTCTCTATCGCCTTTCCGGCTTCGTTCCCTCTTCCGAGAGTCCTTCTCCTCATCAGGTTCCCTCTTCAGGCCAAGTCGGCCGCGGACACCGTCCCAGACCTGGCCCAGAAGCCGCCCCTTCTTGACTTGCTTGTCGGCCCAGTCGTCACTAACCGGCCGGAGATGCGACCGCAAGGCGGGGAGCTCCAGAGCTTCCCGCTCGCCGGGTTCGAGGAAATGCACTGGCGGCGGCGCCGATGTGCGATCGTTCATGGAGCCCTCATGGAAGCGGCTGGGGTTCGCGCTGACGGCGCGGCGGGCGCGCGGAGGACCCATTTGGTGATAAGCTTTTGGGCTGAAAATACGGGTGTTGTGTTTGTGAGTGGTGTAAGTGTATAAGTGCTGTTGGAGGTGGAAATGTCCACAGGCTGTTTGTATGCTCGACTCGGTGCTCGCGCGAGCCGTAGCGCTTCTTCGACAGCTGGGGAATAGAACCGAACAGCTTCCAGTGTTGTTGTTTTCCGTCTTCACGGGCAATGCGTGTCAGGATACACTCGGTCGCAAAGCGTTGTAAGCTGTGGAGGGAGTGTGAAGTGGGTGGTGTTTTGTTGATACGGCGATAATTCCACGTGACTTCACCACGGCAACGGAAGGAAGCTTGGAAGCGCACTAGCCAATGGAGAAAGTCGCTGCAGGTGCGGGACGGCAACCGCAGCGGGCCAACGATTCCTGCCTGTTGGGGAGGTACGTACCTCCGTAGTGCCGCTCGGACCCCCGTTCAATTCCCGAAAGGAAACTAAGGTAAGGTACGTACCTGCAGCGGAGCTCGAACCGGGGTTGGGCCGGGGATATCAAACACGCGACGATGGACCTCATTAATTTATCCGAAGTCAAGGACTTCTCTGCCCTTGCATCTTGTCGCTCGTCTGTCTCCTTGCGACCCTCGCAGCCGTTGCAGCTTTGCCCAATTTGGTCGGCCACGTCAAATTGCTCATGTCTTGCGACGATCATTAGTCCTCCTATCCGGGATAACACTACTCCGTACCCAATGTACGAAATGTACGAAGTGTACGAAGTCTGCTTCCATGTACGTGCACGATGAACATGAAATGTGCTCTGCCCTATCCGTAGATAGATCAGCATGCCTGCTGTTCCCCTTACTATTTTGCGTTATTATGTCCTGCATATCTCTAAATCGCCCCAGCGTCACATCTCAGTGTGAAGGTCCCGTTTAGTTAGGCACGGTCACCTTCGAATCCACTTCCTCGTGGTTAACTTGTGAGCATATGTGTTTCTTGCTCATGTTCCTCACATTGAGACAAGTATACGTAGTGGACAATAATTAGACATCCTCATTCACATCGGCGGCATCAAAAGCATGTTATGAACTTTGTCAATTACTATCGCCGCGAAACACAGCGACCCAGCCTAACTCCAGCCTTCCCGGCAATCAACACCATCCTAGGACAGCAGTGACTAAGTGACACGCTGTCCTGTCCTCATAATCTGATAAAACGTCGTCAGTCAGTCCAACCGATGACATACAACCTGACATGGTGAGAAACAAGCTTGTGACTCCCAGCAGATGAACGTATTTTGCGTTTTGCCCGCAATCCAACAAAGTGTAGCTGGGTAGTCATAAACCAAGAAGTGAATGGCAATGACAGCTATAAAAATTCTAAAAGGGAGAGTAGTTTGGTTGAACACTAAGAAAGAAGACACACGAAGGTGTGTGGTTGGTTGGTGGTGGTTGTTCTTTTCCAAATGACCGAAACACAGGCAGTGTCATTTAAGGATAGAGTGAGTGTCGAGCAAGTGACTCGATCGCCAGGTTCCATATATCGTCCCCAAGCCGTACTGTGAAGTTTAAGTAGGCCATCAGAAGCAGATAGAATAGCGTATTGCGCCCAAACTCCAGCCAGACCGTTTCATGCTCTCTCATCCTATCCGGATTTTGAAAGGAGGGTAAGAAATACATCGCACCGGAACGCCTGATCGGTACCGGCCCAGTGAAATCATTCGCTGACAATCCTGGGCATGCAGGTCACATTCGCCCGTTATGACTGGTATTGGTTGAAGGTAACGACGCCAATCTTGCCGTCTGCTCTCGAGTACATGCCCTAGTCGGGCTCAGGTGTAACTCCACGACGGCCCATGCCATAGTGCGGGTCAAGCTGTCGCTGCCCATTGTGAAGCGGGGTGGTGCTCTGGGAGAAAACGAGTTCGTGCTTGCGCTTGCCACCAAGATGAATGGTGGGAGGCTCGGGGAACGGGTCCGTCTGGGCTTCAATGGGTGGGAGGGGCGACATCAGCGCAGAGATCTTGAGGGGCGGCAAAGTCTGAGTCTGAATACGCGGCGGCTGGGCTGTCACGGGAGTAGGCGGATATGAGACTTGAGAGTCACGTCGAGAATGGCCGTCGGTGGAATAAATCGAAGGTGATGGTGGGACATAGGCGTTGGATTGTCGTCGATCGTAAACGTCCTGCTTCATGGATGCCGCAGGAGACGGACACGCGGGGGGAAGATTGCGACTGGGGAAGCTGTATGCTGATTCCGGCTTTGGGTAGGGCGAATGGCTGGTCGGGGGGTAGGGTCCGTTGGCGGACACTGGCGTCATTTGCGGGTTGGGCTGAGGCGCATACTGTCGAGGAGTGGGATACTGAGGTGCTGCAGAGTGATCACCAAATGACAAGTGGCGAGGTCCAGCTGAAGTCGGCTCGTAAGGAGGTGGTGGAGGTACAGGATAGGACTCGGCAACAGATGGCCTGCGCTGGGGGTCTGTGTAAGGAACACGCTGCTCGCTCGAATTGCTGAGAGATCGGGCCCGGAGACTATTAGGATCCTCGGCAGCGGGAGTGGCGGTTCTTCGACGGGCATAATCCTCTTCGCGGCGATCATATCCACCGCCTCCTGTCTTGCCATCACGCTTCCTCATGCGGACATCACGTCGAATTCGGACACGGCAGCCTTGGTCGGCGACCGTCTTGCTCAGCTGGGTGCTCTCCATGAGACCGGGGAACTTCTTGGCGCTGAAAACGCTGAAAGGCAGCGTCTTGATCTCCATCCGCCAATCGACGCCTGGGGGCAGGTCACCGTCGCTGGGCTCCATGTCAAAGTCCTTCTCCTCCTTAGTGGTCTCAAACAAGCTGAAAGTCAGGCGGTATCGGCCCTCGTGGCGGACAGAGAGATCGGGGAAGATGAAGTAGCCAGCCTCGGTAGGGCGATCGAGATACGCCATGCCAGAGGCAGGAACACCGGTCAGAATGGGCGGGTTGTTAGTCGCCGGTGTCTGGACGCGACCATGGGCAAGCGGGCGAGCATGCTCTAGGCTAGCGTATAGGAAGAAATTTGCGTTATAGTCAAAAGTGATATCCTTGCCCTCTTCAACACTGGGGCCTTCGATGATTCGGAGTTCGACAACGGGAGGGGGATCGACTGGTCGGCGGTCGCTGTTGGCTACTGAGCGTTAGCAAAGGGGCGAATAACGGACAAGGCCAGGCGTGATTGGTGCGTCCTTTGCCTCTCATAGACAGCTTACCCTTCATTCCGGAACCACATGCTCGGGCTCGCTCAGGCTGTTGCAGGACGGTCATCTGATACCAGAGGCTGCGGTTCCCCCGAGTTACGCGGTGAACGCGGGCGACAGTGTCCCGCAGGGCATTCGTGGGGATTGCTGAAGGAGTCGCCATCGTGTCGGTTGGAGAATATGATCGGGGAGGAGTCGGCGAGAAGAGCACTTGTCTACGCTCGAAGAAAGGAGTGGTGATGGACTGGGAGATCGAGCCTGTTCCAAGTGCGCAGTTAGTTATATGAGGCGAGCAGGTGGTTGCGTGAAAGCGCATGCGACGGCGAGTCGCCGGAGAAGTCTAATAGGGACCGGCCCAAGGGGACGGGCTCGCCCGTTGGAATGTCTAGGTGGACTTACCCTTAGAAGCGACACACCCAAGCCAAGCAAATCCAATCAATCAATCAAGTCACCAAAGTCGAGTCGTCGAGGAAGGAAGGAGAGAGAGTGTGTGTCTCGACGCGACACCGAGCCGTGATGTAGTGGAGGAAGAGGATCGGGTGGGAAGGGCGAGAGCGAGAGGCCGGGGGCGGAGGTGTTGAAGAGGCAGCGCGAAGAGGGACGACAGGTACCAACCGGGACGGGGCACAGTGGGCGCACTGGGCTGGGGGGCTCCAGTGCACTGGGGTTCAGCAACAGGGCTCAGGGCTTGGGCGCAGCGAACGAGGAACGGGGCCGTGGCCAGGATTGGATGGGGAAACGGGAGACGGGAGCGAGTTTTGGGGGTCTTGGGACTGGGGACTTAGGAACTTGTGTGAACTTGGAACCTGGTATCCGCGTGGAAAGGCAGAATGGCCGGTGGCTGATGGCTGGCTGATGGCTGAAAGGCCCGAGTGCCTGGGTTCGGTTGCAGCTGACTCGAACGCCTAGGCATTTTGAGCATTCGTACAGTGCGTTGGTGCGTCTGGGCACGCTTCGACTGTGGTCTTGGGGTTGCTTGGGTGAGCCCTGGGCGCCGCTTATGGTTAAGTGGTGGTGAGCGTCAGAGGCCCAGAGATGGCCGCCAGGCGCGAATAGGGTTCCATGGCCGTTCGCAGGGAGGCCGGGCGTTCGGGAGGACTGCGAGTCCGCGACCAAGGAGACGGATCCATCCATCCATCCATCCATCCATCCATCGTCGCTGGACACTCTGGCAAACTGGCATGGCACTGGCATGGCACTGGCACTGGTACTGCTTCAAGACGTGGTTCGGCCAGAGTTATTGATAAGGTTAGGAAATACCGCCGACCCTTCGCTTGGAATCTGCTTTGTCGGTTAGTCCTCGAACCCGGTTCGAGGCTTGGAGGCGTTCTCCAGTCTCCCGAAGCTGGGCTGAGAGTTCCATTGATGATATCATGCGCCTACGAATCCGTCTCTCCGGTCCTCTGAGTTTATTTGTTCGCCTCCGCCTGCCTCTAAACATCCTGCTCGCCAGCCTCCACTACCTATCTGCGGCCGTGCGGTAGAGAGTGGGTTCTCAGTCTCGACAATTTCTTTAGGGGGGGGGGGGGGGGGGGGGGNNGGGGGGGGGGGCAGCAGGACTGGGGGTATGCATGGGCAACGTGGAGAGAGAGAGAAGCCACAACAGGAGTCAAGACGAGAGAGGTGAGACATGAGCACAATGAAGAACTGTAAAATACCTGGGTCCTGGGCCGGAGNNGAGTCCTGCGAGAGGCAAGAATCGGCGGGTGTGCCGCCTGTGCCACAGCCGAGTGGCAGCACTTTCCCAGTGGAGAGGCACCTCCGAGGAGAGACCCTGTCAACTCGTGTTGCCCTAAAAGGGCCCTGTGTCTCGGTTTCCCGTACCTCACAGCGCCTGACATCACTTGACGGCGCCGGCACCCAGGAATCGGTACCAGTTGAAGGGGAGGAAAGAAAGCAAGAAAAAACACAGTGCAGATGGAGTTGCAGGGGTGGCCCGAGCAATGGGGAGCCTGAGGTGGGATCAGATGTGTGCTCCGTACCGTGCAGCACCGTGCGAACACACACCAAACGGTCATGGGCAGCTTCAGCGGGCGCTGGACATGCACTGCTTGAGACAGGACAGGACAGGACAGGACATCGACAAACCAGGGTGTCGGAGGTCGCAAAAGCCAAAGGACGTGTTGGTTGCTAGCGTCTCCCAAGGCTCTCAAGGGCCCCATCGGCTCCAGCAGCTGGGACTCAGCGGAAGCCTATCAGACTGCTCCAGGACCCTCTGGGATCCATTGTCGCCTCCTCTAGCGCCGCCACGGCGTCGCTGGTGCGTCGCTGGTGCGTCGCTTCCATCGATCCATCGATGCATCTCCCGGGGCCGGGCACGCGACGGGGCCGCCAAGAAACCCAGTGACTGGTCGCCAGCACCTCCTTGGCCGCCATCAACTGGCTTCACTACATACCCACGACAGGCCCATCCACTGCCAAGACTGCCCACCATGCCAGGCCACCAGACCACTCTCAGTGTCTTCCCCCTCCCCTCCCAGCCGCGCTAGCTGGCATCCGTGGTCGGTGGTTGCAGAGCGGGCGAGCCAGGATGTGTCGGTGATACCAGCCAACACCTGCGACCCTCCGCCCGCACAACGCAATCACGACGCAATCATGGTGCAAGCACAACGTCGCGCGAGAAGGAGCACCGCGCAGCTTTTCTAGATCGAAAGGACACCAGACACCAACGAAAGAGAAAATAGAAAGAGTGGGACGCATGCTGGGCTAAAGGAGACACCCTGCAACTGGCCCACTTGCTTTCCGCGCCCTGCCCTGCTAGCCTTGCCCGCCAACCTGCCATTCTTTCTTTTTCCTCCTTTTGGAGCCTTTCTCCACAGAATCGTGAGTCTGTGCGCTAACGGAAGACGAAGCTGATGTGTGGAGGGAAGAAGTCAGCGGCTGACGCAGTAGCTGAGAAGACTACGACTGTGCTTTGGTTAGTAAAGGCCGATGCGGGAGCGAGTTCCAGTCACCGATGACAGGTGACTCCAAGAATTCTGTCACTCTGTCCCGCCCGTTGAGTCTGGCTGAATTTGATTCCTCGCTCGCACTCGCTTGATGTCTCTTCCCGCGAAATATCTCCCCGTCTCCCGTCTCCCCGTCCCGTTGACTATCTGAGCCCCCGATCGGCCTCTGTACCCGGGCGGGAATGGTTGGTCCTGGGGCAGTTCCAACTGAGGCCTAGTGTCGCGCTAGTGACGCGGGATGCAGGACCCGGCGAGCGGGATCCTTGAGGCTAGCGCGGCGCTAGCTCAATTTCGTCGCCCACTCATGTCTTCTCTTCTCTCGCTCCCCAAATCCGTGCCCTGTTCCTTTCCTCCATCGCTTCCCGTACCGTGTTTCAAGGCAAGTCTTGGCACTGTCCTAACGAGGCATCCTCAAACAGTGCGCATCCCATCGCTACCAAATATGGCTATAGATCTGGCGTGATGCTCGAACGTGAACCGCTATGCTTGTCAACTGCCGCACGAAAATCTGCCTTTCACACATACACATACACATACACATACACACACACTCTCTCTCTCTCTCTCT
>QGQB01000430.1:0-33800 GCA_003385265.1 Neonectria hederae | reverse complement strand
TGTACCGTGATGTAGATCTCTAAGAGCCGTGACTTCTGGCACCATATAAAATAGGTGGAGCCCTATGTACCTCGTCTTTCTCTCTCTTTCGTTGGTTTGGATCCCTGCTACTAGCGCAAGTGTTGCCTTACCACAGTCAAAGGGATACGCCGGAAAAGTATAGCTAGTGGGGTGAATCCATACTTAATTATGGGGGCAGTGCTTACGAGACGGTTCCCAGAAGCAAGACCGAATCTCGGAATATGCGGATCTACCGAAAATGTTCCGTGGGCCTTCCTGTTAATTAATCTTCCACGTAGGAACCACTATGCATCTTTCAGCGCGCCCAGCCCTTCCTTCCCCCGATGTACTCCTCGCGTTATAGTATAAGGGTCACTGAGTCGTCCACGTCGCCTTCAGATCCATCCATCCCCTCTATCCGATGCTATCGCAAGCTTGCCATGTGGGTAAGCGAATATGAGTATTGGAGGCAGAAATGCACTGTCCCATCCCGTAATGTGATGGAATCACCGAAGATGATTAGCAACTCATTTCGTACTGCAATAGCCCGATTGACCGTGAAATTGACGTGTTTAGCGGAGAGAAATAGTAGTCCCACGGCGGTTATCCTCATTAGCTCATTAGCTTGATTGTTAGACACGGGGACCAGTAGCTTCATTGTAATTGACCTCAAAAGTTCGAGGGTTTGGCCGTCGACTTTTGCGTCTGTCAGTCAGTCAGTCAACTGATGTGTAGCGACACGACAGCTTCACCACGATTGACTTCGAAAACTCGGGGGCTTCGCGGTTGGATCGGCGACCAAAAGCTCTATCGCGATCAATCCCACAAGCAGGCTGCAGACTGTGGGAAATCGACGCGTGCATGAGTGTGTCTCGCTTAGGAAAGATAATTCGCCTGATTGGCTTGCCAGTGGACGTTGGTGCTGCGCCACCTAGCTTTATAGGCGCCTAGGCTCGGAGGCGCCCCTGAAATGATGGTATTTAGCAAGATGGTTTGCCATCTGTACCAGTAACGATCCACGATGGTGCCTACTCTACTCCATCATCTCTCAAATCCCACAAAGAACTCTTATTTCTATAGCTTTACTACACGCTCACCATCACGAAAAGGCCCTCCCTGCAGTGTTCAACAATGACGCCGCAGACCATCGCAGTCATCGGGGGGCTGGACGCTGATCTGATCATGATTGCGAGTCGTATCCCCGACCGCGGGGAGAGTGTTCTGGCAAACGAGTATCTGGAAGCCTAGGGGGGGGGAGGGGCGAACTCCGCGATTGCGACGTACCGGACTTGTCACAAGAAGTCGTTGGAAAATAAAAGAACGACTGAGAATAGGGTACTAGAGAAGCCAACCGATGGTGACCATGCAGCAACAGCAACCAACGAGCAGCCCCCACCCGCATTGGAGCAACTCGCGATCGACTGCTCAGGTGAAGACAATATCCAGGTCAAGATGATCGGCGCAGTCGGTAACGACTGGTACGGAGAAAAGTTCATCGTCGAATTGAACAAGAATGGCGTTGATGCTTCCGGCATCGTGACAGTGCCTAACACAAACTCGAGCATCTACTTCGTCATGGTAGAGCACTTCACACGCGAGAACCGGTGCCTCTTCACACTGGGTGCAATGGCGACCTGGAAGAAAGAGGACTTCATCAACACCAAGCAGCTCGGAGGCGGTATACGCCCCGACTTAGTCGTGGCTCAAATAGAAATCAACAAGGAGGTGGTCGAGACTATGATCGAAACTGCTGGTAAGGCTGGCATTGAGTTCTGTCTGAATGCGGCGCCTGCAACCCCTATCGGCAAACGCTTCTACTGGCATCTTACTCATCTGCTGGTTAATGAGTCAGAAGCAGCCATCATGTCTGGCCGCGATAGGGGCGAGGTTAATGAAGAGACCTGGCCGATCATCGCCCAGGAGTTTTTGAACCGCGGTGTCAAAAACGTGGTCATCACACTTGGTGCTAAGGGTGCGTTTTGCGCCAACGCAACAGGAAGTGATCGCTGCCCCGCGTTTGATGTCAAAGTTGAGAATACTACAGGTGCAGGGTGAGTTTCTGTTTTTGTTCTTAGTTCTCATGTGCATATGTTGATTAGCATAATTAGAGATACCTTCACGGGGGCATATGCCTCTGAGTACCTGCGCCAGAAGGCCAAGGGGACTTGGGACATCAGGAGCGCGGTTGTTCGCGCGAACAAAGCTGCTGTAATCACGATTCAAAGCGTGGGAGCCCAGGACGGCATCCCTTGGGCAGATGAGATCGATAATTTCGATGCCCCCCACAAAGTTCCCGATATTGTACGGTCAATCTCAATTCCTGACATTGTCAGCGGGGCTTGAGCGGACAAGTGTGGACTGGAACATTGAAAATTAAACAAGCAGGCAGAAGTGGCTATCGAAAGACGAGTCTTGGGAAATAATTTTACTATATTTGGATCTGTAGTAAGACGGTTTATGAATCATCACGCTGTTTTCACTGATTGTTTTGCTCTAGTCCCTGGCAGGTGCCACATTCAGCAGCCAACTTCCTGTAACTCCTATTTGGTGTAGATAGTGTAGTATGAAAAAGAGCGGAAGAGCAGGTGGCGGGTTACTTGACGTAGTTCATGGACTTGACAGATTTTTGGCATCATGTGAACGTAATAGCCGCACAACGCTGTCATGGCCGTTCTCGGTCGCCCACGATAGTGCTGTCCAGCCTTGCAGGTCGGTTGCCTCGAGGTCTGCTCTCTGCTTTAGGAGCGTCCTCACAGTTTCCTCATGTCCATTCTCAGCGGCGAACGATAGCGGGGTCTGCTTGGATTCCCGATCGACGGCTTCGATATCTGCGCCCTGAGAAAGAAGTAATCGCAAGCTAGCCTTGTGCCCGTTCTCAGCAGCCCACGATAGTGGCGTCCGGCCGTATTCCAGATCAGTGGTGTCGACATTTACGCCATGGTCAAGGAGCAGCTTCACAACGGCCTCATGGACCTCTCACAACCGCCCATGATAGCAGTGTCCGGCCATACTTGGGGTCAGATAGCTCAATATCTGCACCATATTGCATGAGCAACCGTACGGTAGCTTCGTGGCCTCTCGAGGCTGCCCAAGAGAGTGGTGTCCGGCGTGAATTATCAGCTGCATCAACGTCTGCGCCTTGGTCGAGGAGCAGCTGTACGACAGCCTGGTGACCTTTCGAAGCCGCCCATGACAACGGCGTTCGGCCGTATATTTGATCGGTCGCCTCGATACGTGTACCATCATCGAGGAGCAACCGAACAATCGCTCTTATATCCATTGTCAGCTACCCATAGCAATAGCGTCTAGCCATCTTGGTCAGCGATCTCAAGGTGTGCGCCCTTGTCCAAGAGCAGCTAAGCAGTCACGATGTTACCGGTCTCAGCTGCGAACGACAACCGCGTCCGACCAGCATCATTTTTTGAGTTAATGTCGAACTCATCCGAAGCAATCGCTTGTATAGACACTTTTACGGATCCAGTTGCTTTTGCTTTATTGAGATGCGCGAGGATTGGATCCGTTTCAAGGGGGTGTTGAGAGAAGGGATCATTGCCACTCCTCCATAAGTTCCAACGTTCAACCCACTCTTGTTCTGATGGCTCCGGAGGATCCTCTGGGTACGTGTAGTCAAAATATTTCTTATCTAGAGATGAAAGATTTTCCGCTTCTGTCGTGGAGGGAATAGGTCAATGGGAGCCTAGTGGACAACTTTGGGCGTTCCTTCCGTGGGTGCTCCTTCCCTAAATGCTCCTTCTGTGGGTGCTCCTTCCCTGGTTGCCCTCACCATCCCAATGTCGATATCAGAGTATATAAAATTTTCAAGACGCCCTCAAGCAGATTCTTTCTACAACGAAACCTCTCCACTACTGAATTCGCGAATAATCCAGTTCTGCAAGTTTCCAGTGATCCCGTTTCTAACTCCCGTTTACTCACTCGATCCCTTCAGTTTACAGACCGAACCGATCGAAGATGCCTAGAAAAGCGACCATCCAGAGTAAGACCAAGGGGGCTACCAAGGGGGAGATGAGCGGCAAGGGGAATGCCAAAGGGAAGGGGAAGGGAAAAGCTAAGGCTGAATCTGAGTTGGACTCGGATTTTGAGCCACAGACCCCAGGAGGGCGAGCGGACGTGGCTTGGGAAGATGGGAGTAGTGAGGACGACGACTACTCTGGGGACCATGTGGTTCAGATTCCCACTCCTGCCACGGGGAAGAAAGCTGGCGAGTGTAAGCCGATCGAGTCATGTTGGGGAATTTCGGACATGGATTGACTTATATGTGTAGCGAGCCATTCTGCTGCTGGTGGAAGCAGTGCTTCGGCTTTTTTTTACCGTGGAGGGTTCCCCATTGGATCACGCTGATCCAGACGTTCAGGTCGGTGCTCCTCTGCCTGATGCTGACGATGAAGCAGAGGAATGTGGTGACGGCCTGGAAGGAATCGAGGACGACGAGTTCGTCTGTGTGGAACCGGAGCATGACCTCTCCGACAGCGACGACGATGATAGGATCAGCGACAGCGACGAAGAACCCGACGCCGTTAGTGAGTTCTCTGGTAAGAGGACTCGATCGAAAAGCCACTCGAGGTCGAGGGCTGCGAAAAAGAGTCGACCCAACCCGTATCCTACCGTCGAAGAATTGATCGCCAAGTACGACGAGAATCACCCCATTTCTGAGAACGATGAGGATATTCGCCGCTTCCAGGCAAACTTTGGTGCCATTGTCAGTCGAGTATGTCAATGGGCAGCATCTTGCGACGACATCGGTGCATGGCACCACTTGCCTCGCATCGACAGAGAAATGACGCGATCTTTCAGAAGCGTCTTAGCGATTGTCAATCAGGAAGAATTGATCAACCAACTCTTCTGTCGTATGCCACGTCAGGCACAGAAGGTCTTTGGTACGGCTGGCCTCCAGCCTACTGACCTTCTAGATCTACCGGAGGTACCCCGTAGGCTCCGCCATCGCCTTGTCTACCTTGATATCCCGACGCGGATGTCAGAGGGTGACATTACCTTGGGTGCTTCGAAGTTTGTGCAAGGCAGCATGGTAAAGACGTTGAGGGAGGGAGCTGAGCCTCGCAACTGCAAAGAGGCTAAAGTATACGTTGGGTCCTCGATTCACTCTGTCGGATCGTTCAAACGAATCCAACAGCATGAACGCGAGACCAACAGGACTGATGCCGATCCTGATTGTGCTCATTACCGCTTTACTACACGACAAGATGTAGTGCCCAACTACCGACTGGCAGCGATATGGCGAAATCCAAGAGTAGCTGCTGACGAGGAACAGGATGCTCAAAGATGGATCCCACTATTCTTTGAAGGAATGCTTATGACATATTTAGGTCTGTATAATGTCGACGGTCTCCCTCAGCGCAGCACCTTGTCACTTATTATACAGGCAATCACATCGGATGCCTCCTTCCGACTGAACACCTACCTTCAGGAAGGCCTATCGCTGCCTGAGTTTAGATCGTTTAGTCTGAACAAGGCGTGGCCATTGTCACAAGGTGTTTTCGGTGGGATGTTCAAAGCAGTCCGTTGCGCTAATAAACAGTGCGGGAGGTCGAAGAAAGATCAGGGAGCAGGCGAGACCCGACTCATACACCTTCATTCGTTGGACGGAGATCTCTTCGGTGGCCGTTACTGTACAACGTGTACTCGGAGTCATCGCCTGCAGGGCCATCTAAGCACTCGGGAAGGTATCCCAAACGGACGACATAAGTATCAAAACTACTCGCAGTATGTCAACGATCATTGGTTCTCGAAGGGTAACGAACGGAGATGTTACAATGAGTCTTGTAAGGCCCCTCTACCCCCGGGAACCAAGTTGTATGGCCTTCAAAAAGGTCTTCGATGCAAAGAGTGTGATCAATATAGGCTCGATTACCGTACCAAAAGAGAAATCGAAGCCGCCGTCGTCGAAAAAGATGGCAAAGGCGACGAGAACAAGGCCGACATCGGATCATGGAGTAGCACGTCTCATCAGACCATTACTCGCTGTGGAAATCCTGGTTGCAAAAGCAAGATGAAGGGCGCTATCAGTATTGCCCTTCTCGTCGAAGACACCCAGATGGAGATATGGCGATGTCTTGTCTGTGATTGGGTGTGGTCGCTGTTTGGTGTTGAGGTCCCACAGGGATTAAACAAGGACCTTTCAGACGCTCACGACCCGACCCCTATTCCTCATCACCGATACAACGAGACTAGCTGCCTTGAATGTGGTCAATATGCGACAATTTCTTCGTGGACTCGCGTGGAAGGCACAGGTTACAAGTGTGACATATGTGCTGGACGTCGTGAGTATCCCAAAGTGTACCGCGTCATCGCCGTGGCCGGAGCAGGGGTACCCGCAAAGACGTGCCGGAATGCAGCCTGCGATAGAACAAGTCACAACTATTCCGGCGTCTGGAAATACATCAAGGGTCACAGCAGGGAAGAAGACTTTCGCCGCTGCGAAAGATGCATGCAATATCAAGCCAATCACGGCGGTACCGAGTGGTCTCCGGAAGTAGCAAGGACACCATCAGGACTGGTAAAAGTATGCGGAAACCCGGCCTGCGATCGCACGTCGGAGAAATGGACAGGGAAATTCGCTTTTCTAAAGGGGTCCCCGAAAGAAGAACCCTTTCGCCGATGCAATAGATGTTATCTGCGTCACCTCCAATTTGGCATTGAGTGGTCTCCAAAGATAGCAAAGACAGCAGAAGAACTGTTGAAAGTGTGCGGAAACCCGGCCTGTGATCGCACATCGGAGAACTCGAATGGAAGATTCTTCTTTGTCAAGGGTCACTCGAAAGACGAAGCCTTCCGCCGATGCCAAAGGTGCTATTTCCACCAGAAGAAGCACACGACTGACTGGTCTGGCTAAGCACGGTAGTGGTAGAATTCTACCACACAAGTTGGGATCAGACGCAGGTGTCTGCCGGATATGGCTCCGGGCAGTCGGCAGAAACGGTCTCTCGGCCTGCCTCTTGGTGGCGCTAATCGCCGGCCTGCCTTGGTGGCGCCGATCATCAGCCTGTCTTGGTGGCTCCTCAGCATGCCTTAGTGCCTTAGTGCCTTAGTGGCCTCCTCGGCTTGCCTTGGTGGCGCCGGTCCCCGGCGTGCCTTAGTGGCGCCGTAACCAGGAAGCTAACTAATCTAGCACAGGCCGCGACTTGAAGCAAACTCGACAAGGGCGATGTCCCAGGCTTCAAGTCTAACCTTTCCCCTCAGAGAAGTATGTCTTTATGAGCCTCTATGATCGACTTTCAATAACGATATACAGCAGCACATACATAGAACCGGCCCAACCAGCAAACAGATACATGAGGCGCGCCCTGAGCCATCGAACAAGTCAAACAAACACCAAGTTCTCGCCCCACGGCAACGCCATTGGAAGCAAGGTCATCGCGACTCTGACTACAAACCAAACAAACACCAAGTCTCGTGTCGATGCGTGCGCCATTGGCAACATGGCTATCGCTTCTCTCACTACATACAAAAAAGCACCAAACCCTCCTCTCATGGCCGTCATGGCAACAAGGCCATCACTACTCTCACTACACACCAACCAAACATCAAATCTTCGCGTCACGGCGCCACCACGAGCAACAAGGCCATCGCTACTCTCACTACATACTAGACAATCCTTCCTCACGGCTACCACTGGCAATAAGGCCGTCGCTACTCGCACTACGCACCAAACAAACATGAAATGTTCGCCTCACAGCCGCCACTACCAACAAGGCCATCACTGTTCTCATTACATAACAAACACCAAATTCTTGTCTCACGGTGCTGCCACTTGCAACAAGGCCATCACTGCTCTCATTACATCTGCTCCGACTACATACCAAAAAAGCCCCAAGTCCTCCCCTCGCGGCCGCTACGGCAACAAAGTCATGGCGGCTCCCACTCTACGACAAACACCAAATTCTCCCCCATGGCCACAATTGGCAATAGAGCCATCGCCGCTCTCACTAGACACCACGCGAACATCAAATACTCGCCTCTGAACGCGCGTGCGTCACTAGCACACTATTGCCAATAGGTTCACCAAATGAACAGCCATTCTCGCCTCGCGTGGCTCGTGCGCCTCCGACAAAAAGTCATCGTTCCTCCACTACACACTAGACAAACACGACATCCTCGTGTCAACGGTGCGAGCTACACTGGCAACAGGCCTATCGCTGCTCCCACAGCACCCCAAGCAACACCACATCCTCGCCTTCCACCCGCCACTGGCAAGGAGGTATCGCTTCTCCTAATATATACACGAAACAAACACTACATTCTCGCCTCTGACCCGCGTGCGCGTCTTCGATAGGGCCATCGCTGCTCCCACTACACAGTATAAAAGAAAACCACACATTCTCGCCTCTCACGGCGTGTGGGTCTCTGCGACAGTTCATCGCTTCTCTCGCTATATACCAAACAAACACCAAGCTCT
Source organism: Neonectria hederae (assembly GCA_003385265.1). NCBI lineage: Eukaryota > Fungi > Ascomycota > Sordariomycetes > Hypocreales > Nectriaceae > Neonectria > Neonectria hederae. The sequence goes on along the minus strand of QGQB01000430.1, from coordinate 25,369 downwards.
CCCCTCTCACAGCGTGCACTTCTGGTAACAAAGGTTATCGCTGCTGCTTTATATGTACCACAAAAAACACTACCCTCTTGCTTCCCGAGACAACGTGCGTTTTGCCAATATAGCCATCGCTATTCCTACGATACATACTAAATGAACACTACATTCTTACATCTGACTACGTGCGGCTCTGCAACAGGACTTTCGTTGCTCTCACCACACACCAAATGAACACCACATTCTCTCTCTTACCGCGGGCGCCTCCGCAACTGCCTCAGCCCTCAACCGCCAAATCGAGGACCTCCAGATTCCCACTTCCAAGGGATTAATTCACCACGAGCCCCGACGACACCAGCCAACATAGTCGAGAACAACAAAGACCATGATATCCGCCGGCGCGAAGTTGTCAAAGCGCGAGCATCTCAGAAAGCTAGTTTTTCTTTCCCACCCTCAGTACTCTCAACACTGGCCGCTTATCAACACAGCTCACTTCAATACTCTCGACATTCTTAATACTATCCGCTTATCTACACCATTTACTTCGACACCATCTACATCGACATCATCTACTTCGACACCATCTACTTTAATATCACCCGCTTCGATACCATCTTTCAACACTATTGCCATCGTCATCAACGTCTTTCACGATCAGCTCATTAACGCCACTTATTCGACTTATACAGTATACACTATCAATTATATTTTTAATACCATCAGCAATATCCTTATCAGCAACGCTACATTCACCTTATTAACCTTACTAACACTTGACATATTTCATATTGTCCACATTCCACATCATTCACACGATCGAAACATAACATCATTTATAACATCACGAGGGGACGAGGGGACGAGGGGACGAGGGGACGAGGGGACGAGGGGATGAGGGGGCAACTGGACTGCAGAACATTGATAAGAAGAGGCACGCAAAGGGGTGCGAGCAGAAGCAATCAAACAAATGACGCCAAAACGGCAGACAACACTTACAACGACGGCGATGATGATCGGAGAAGCAAATTACGCCAAGCACTAAACAAATCCAATGAGCACGGGATCGATCGACTCATTATTATCCTACAACGGATACACCACAATGGCAGCAAACACCACGATCGCAAAAGCAAACCACGTCAATCACAAAAACAAACCAATGAATACGGGACCGATCGGTTCATTGGTATCCTACAACGGATATGCCGCAACAGCGGCAAACACCACGATCGCAAAACAAACCAATGAACACGGGATCAATTAGTTCATTATATCTCACAGCGGATATGCAACGGCCAACCGGCGATAATCACGTATTAACTACGTTTATACCCGAGCTTTTAGACGACCCTACCCATCAGAAATCCTGATCAGGCCAAGAGCAACATACTCCACCAACACAAAGCTGCAGTCTGTTCAAAACACCCAGACAAACCATATTCACGACGACGAGCATGTTCCGGCTGTTTCAAATCGAATTAATACCGCTGGAAATATTCTATTCTCAGCGGTCGCTCAAAATTCGAGCTGTCAGATGACCCCATCACTACTGATGACACCACCTTCCGATGAGGAGCCGAGTATTGGTCCCGAGCCAAACCTCGTCGCAACATCTAAACCAGCACCATCCACTCACCGTACCTGCCCGCCAGCCAACTCAACGCGAGATGGTAGGGATAAGTGGGTACTACGAGTAGTCATATGCCGGGCAGAATAAATGATATGGTCTGTGTACCGTGAATTCCTCTCATTTCCTCTCTCAACTGCCTAGGTATCATACTGCATTTCTCAGACAAAAAGCATTTGTCTTAATTCAAGAGCATCACCGTCAACAAATAGGCATCCCCAAATTAACCAAGCCAGGCCGTGTCTAAAGGGCACACCAGTTTTTGGGTCTATCGCCAGGACCGAAAATATACTCAAGTTGTCCTTCCTATGGGGTCACCTATCAACCAACCCAATAAGGTCACATATTCTTGCCAATTTGCCATCACACCCTTGTCGAAGTGAACGAGGGGAGACTTTCGGACTTCGATACTGGCATTTCGAAGATCAATTATGCACTGAATGACGCGGACTGTGCGGTTCGAGGCCGAAACTAGAGTGACCTGTTGGTAGATATTAGCCATGATTTATGAATACCCAGAGGTGCAAAAAGGGCAGAAGTAGAGTTACCGGAATGACGTTATGCTTTTTATACAGATCGCCCAGGCCATCGTTAAGCCCTACAAACAACGTAGAAGCAAGCTCGCTGGTTGAGAGCACGTCGTCCCGTAAGAGAGCATCATCTGACAGGAAGCATATGGTATGCGGTTTGTCAAGGTCTAGTTTTCGGTCACCGAGGGGATTTGGCGGACCGAGGTGTTGCCGAAAGATGCTTCTAAGCCGCCAGTCGGCATTGCCGCTGGACAGACGGTTGATATATTTCTCTCGTGACACGCTGTTGTGCGGAATTGCAGGTCGTCAGTTCAACCGATCAGGATGGAGTAAAAAGCAGGTATCGGGAGGGACAGGGTTTGGACATACACAACATCCCCCCACTGAGTATGGGCTTGCATGACGCCAGTGCAATTCCCTTTCTCGCTCCTGCAGAGATAGCCGTACATGAGATCCCAAAAGAATTTGGCCTCCCATTGTGGATTGATGGTAGGCTCGATGTGGTCCCCTTTGACGATGTCCCGGCGAATCGTCCATGGCTCCCTCTCCTTCAGCCACTCGTTCATCTTCTGGGGAGGGATGGGCCGGATAAATTGTTCAACGGTCGTGCCAACCTGGCCGGTATTGAAGTCAAGGTCTTTGCACTTGATTTGGAAATGTTGTAGCATCTCCTTGGTGATATATGGTTTGTCGTATTTGGTGATAGGGTGAAGCACCGATATCGCCAATCGAGTGACGACTGCTTTTCGGGCTTTTTGTTGCTGTGGATTCATTTCGGCGGTGTATTTGCTGGCGTCGCCGTCGGACGACTTTGACAGATGATATGAGTCGTAAGAGGGCTGGAGACTAAAGGGACGGGTTCGGGGCGGCATCGTGGGGTTATATGGAGACGAAGACAGGGCGACACATTAGCTTGAAGTTCTATAATTGGACTTTTTCGTTGGGTTGTTCCCCGTCGCGCTGTGGACACTGTGGGTTGGATGTTGCGGCGGTTGCGATGTCTTCCGTTGCAGGGAGGAAGCGGAGGAAGCGATTGGTTGCTAGGGTAACAGTAGCCGCGGGTGCCCCACCTTTCCCCAGTCCCGCGTCAAATAGCTTCGCTTGTGGCCTACTTAATTCCTAATATACCTGTTGGCTCATGTAACAAAAAGCTGGTGCCCCTAGCAAGGCTCAGAGAGAGGAGCTTTCGCCTGTCGCAGCCTCTTGTTATTTGCTGTGTTGCCGCTGGGATTTTCTGGCTGTTTCAAGTGCGTACCAAGAATAGGTAGACAGACACACCTCCCATCCCAGGGGATGCCTGAAAGCTAGGTCTACTTAAGTATATGAAGAGTTGTAAATGTTCTTTCCTAATTTGATTCACCTCTCCATTACTTCCATCAACCGCTTCCTCCCCAAAACTCTTCATGTTCTATTATTACTGTTGCAAGTTCGACAATGACGCCAATACCTTTGCCCACTACTGTTGCAGAATGGAACGCCCGTGCAGATGCATATTTGCTGACTACTGTGTCGCTTCATACATCTCAACTTGATCAACGACCTGGGTCAAACGTCAGCAATCAACAATTCATCCTTCTGCGTGCCTTCTGGCCCGAACAAAAGCAAGCTCATGAGTTCAAAGATGACTGCAGGAATAAGGGTTGGATCAGCGACGCCAACCTCAATTTCGCAAAGTCTTTCTTAGAGCAGCTGGCATCCTGGAAGGCCTATGAAGCTTCCTTCGCTTCAGACAGTCAAACTCCATTTCCAGGAACATTCGCATTGGTCCGATACTATCAACAACTTTCGATCAATGCAGAAGATCCTAAGAACTCACTTTCACTCCCTAAGGTTGATTTCTCCCCGAGGGCAACCAGAAGTCAGACTGCTCGCCGCAACCAGGTGTCAGCCATGGATAGCCCAACTCGTCGTCCAAAGACGCCTGACCAAGCTGATAAAGATCCCATGACTGATATTGCTGGACTTCTCGAACAAGTGGATTTGGGGGCTGAACCAGGGTCCAGCCGCCTTTCAAGTCCATTGAGCAATCTTTCACCTCACTCGCCACTCTCCGGAGACATAGCCAGTCAGCATCAAGCAGTTGAAGATGAGCAAATCGTAAATACGGCACTCATCCTTTTCTTGAATGCGCTTACTCTACATTATCCGAAAGATGTCGGAGATTGGACTCTTCATCGCCGCCCATTTCTCGTGCGCGATGCCAACAATGACAAGATATACGAGGCAAGAGTCGACGGGCTTCTTCAATTTCATAAAGGGGGAATGCCAGCAGCCATTGTGGAAGTAAAGCCATATTTGCGCCACCAGGATGGACCAGTACACAGCCGGATCGCGATGCAAGAAACCGCTCAAATGGCCGCATGGATTTGCCAACACTCACCCCGTAGGAAATCCGGGACTCACAAGTAAGGGCCTCGCTAAGAAATATGCACGCAATACTAACCAGTCCTTCCAGGCGTCTCCTTGTATCTCAGGACCGTAATGAAATATACTTGATCATTGCCACCTTTGACGACAACTACGTCGACTACATAAAAGGGTTGAAACCAGGAACATCATTTCTCAGGATGCAGGAATATGGCCCCTTTGAATTGAAGGAGCCTCGTCATATGACTCAGGTAGGAAGGATCTTGCTAGGATTCTCAATCCAAGGTAGATTAGATTAGCTCCTTTAACTTCTAAATTCTTAGTCTAAGTATTCATATTTAAAGTCTTTCCGGATGCCTCCTCATTGATTTGCAGCAGTTTCTCCATACCGATACTGCAGGCAGCGCTGAAAGCAGGACTATGACTGCGGCGAGCGCCGTAAAAAGGAACCGGACTGTAGGAAGAGCCCAGGCAGTGCGGACCATCTGTAGCTCAGGTCAAGGCCCGCCTTAGAGCCCAAACCTCCAAGTACTAACTCAGGTCTTGTAGTAACCAGACCTTAAGCACTGGCTACTATAGTCATGGATCTTATCCCACTAGCCATGCTTTTCCTGGCGCGACGTTAATTGTTCCTGAGCTAGGTATGCCTCACAAAGGCGGGAAGCACCGGTCGGATGCACACCATCTGCAAATATAAGCCCAAAGGTAGAGACTGCACGCACCATCTGCAGATCAAAACTAATAGCGGAGACTGAGGCTCTGCAATGCACGACTACAAGTGGGCATCGTAACCAGAATAGTACGCATGAATATTGTCTTGTCGTACGTTTACTCCTGAATGAGCAAAAGGTTAAGATACCCACATCAGGATTCGAACCTGAGCTTCTTTCCGCCAGTTGATACGTCTTAGTTCAGGGGATGCTTCTTAGTCGAGAGGTGTGCCTTTTCTCAGAGATGCGTCGTGGTTGAGAGAGCTGCCTCTCCCACTGTTCAAAACGCCTTCATCTGGATTGAGCCTAAGACGCATCAAGTGACAGGAAACGTGCTGATCCACTGCGCCATGCGGGCTGTTGGTGGTAGAAGACTACCTACTCCAATTTCTAGTAGATAAAGTGGACTAGGTAGGGGACTCTGACAGTCACAGCTGGTGGGATAAAGGTCTGTACGATCAAGATAGCGGTGCTCAAGGTCTGCGCAACCAAAGCCGCGATATGACGACTGAGACCCAAGCTGGTTCTTTGAGCTTCGCGCGGGTTATGCTTTTAGCGAGACGCAGATCGATTTTACGAGTCTGCGAACTTGTGGAGGTAGCTTGAATAGTAACACATACAAGTAATTTCGGGTTTTTATTTGTCTGTGCAACTGTTTTCCCTCTCAATGTACTTATTGCGCGATAGGGACAAGTATGCGGATGATAGGCAAACCAGTAGACTAAAGCAGGCTACTCTGAGGCAGTCAGCTTTCTGATCACATCACCAGCTTTTTTGACCATGCCTGGTCTGCGGTGTGATAACGCGTGCTAGTGGCTGGTTGTGAATGGGCTGATGCGACTCCCCTCAGTCGATTACCGCATAGGCATCGTATCGTACCGTATCGTAAAAGGCCCCATCCGTAAGGTCCGAGGCGGAGAGGGGAACCATCTCATGATGATACACCCTAAGTATCTTGCTCTGCTTGGGTATAATTTCATCCTCTGGTCTTTCACAAGGCGGCGGGAGATATATGTGTAAGTAAGCGGCCAACTCCTACGGCCCCCATGCGCGCCCCTAACGCACAAGATCCCGCCCGCTCAAAAGGCACAGATAGGTCGCAGAAGCGGCCGCGGTCGCCGATCTGAAGCGGAGGGGGAAGGGACAAGAGTCGGTACCAGGGTCCCTGTAATAGCGGGCCGCGCGTGGTCTAGGGCTTTCCCATGTTTGCCGAGTGTGAATGGCGGACCAATAGGCGATGAGAACGGACTTGTGAGAGAGATGTCACCCGCATGAGACGGAGCTAGAGGGTTAGTGAGTGGTAAGCCAACCACCCCATTTATCGGCCACCCCCCATTCTCGGCCGCCTTTTACACCAAAAGTGCTCATTTTTAAAAAGCTATATCTAATTCAATAAAATAGGTATACTTATATAAACTTAAATGTTAAGTTATTTATAACTTTAAGTTATAAATATATCTTTTAGTTTCTTTTTTTATAGCTATATATATATAGTAATATAGCTTTAAAGTTTTAGTTAGTACTTTAATATAAAATAATAGTAAATTTTAACTAACTTAAGATTAAATTATCTTAATAATAAAAATATATAAAAATATATATTAAATATATTCTAAGGCTATATATAAGTATAAAACTAATATTAAGTTATTAGCTTTTTATAATAATCCTTTATAGATTTATAAAAGAAAATTAAATATCTTATTTTTAAAAGAATTAATTTATTAAGCATTTTTTATATCTTTATTAATATTAGACTTATAGTAAAAAGAGAAGAATATTTATAATATATTAATTTTAATAATTAATATAAGATTTTAAAAAATATTTATTTATAGACTTTTATTTCTTTAGTTAGGGCTTTTACTGTTAAGGTTTATATATAAATTCTCTATAAATCTTAACTAAACTTTATTACTTAATAACTAGTCTATCTTTAGAGATACCTAGCTAAAACTTTAAAATTAGCCTTTAGACTATATAAAGAAGCTATCCTTAAAAGATAATAATTTTAGCTATTTATTTAGCTATTTAAATTCTTACTTAAATTGGCTCTTTTTGGTGGTAAAAGTGGCCGAGAATGGGGGGTGGCCGATAAATGGGGCGGTTGGCTTATCGTCCTAGACCTTTTTTTCATGAGGGGAGAGGATAGCACGGCTGTGGAGAGATCTGGTATAGGATGAAGGGGCATAGCTTGGAATCACTTGGCCACTCTGCATGTTGTCGGGACGGGGATAGCTTCTGTTTTGGACACGGCCGAGGGTTAGGCCCACTTGGAAAATTTCATCGTCTGAAGTCGAGAGCGAGTCATCTTTGCGTATGAGTAGTCTTCAAGTGACTGTCATGTTTTTGCCCTGATGTGGTTTCGCGGGTGGTATCCGGAAGTGGGCGGACGGGAGGATGGTTGGCAAGGGCCTATACTGCGGGATAATGTTAGTTGAAGGTAATAATTGTTCGAATAAAGGCTTTTTATGTCCACTAACACGACTTTTCAACTGAGACTTGGCGTTGTAGATACCAACAGCCACTGGCCACCTTTTGAGAATGCGGCGCTCAACGACTTCGAGGCGCAGGCTATCCGCGGTTTGTTGGTTGTACATAGGGCGTTCGGGGTAGCGTAGCTCGTCTGGGCGCTTAGAGCGGCTGGGCAAATCAACAGGCCTCACTCCACTGTGACATTCAGCCTGACCCCTGGATGTCAGGGACACGGCTCCCTGTCTTGACTAATGCTTGGCTAGCGGTAGTTGAAGATTCCCGCGTTTTTGCTTTGTCGTTGGACCGGCGTCGAGCTATTCATGCCCATCATTCGCGCAGGACGTGGGACGGGGACTCGACGGGCGAGAAGAGTAATCCGTTGCTTATGGGCGGGAGCGTACTAATTATGGGGGGATTTGATGGACCTTAACGATGTGCGAATATCAGTACAGGGTCTTGACAGGCGCTGTCTATGGCGGATGAAAGTGGACAAAATATGAGGGAGCTGAAAGGTCAGTGACAAGCGACGGGGTTGACGGCCAAGGGACTCCTTGCGGGTGGCGGTCGGGGCCCTGGTGGGTTGACGTGGGCACCACGCGGCGAAGTTGAAGGAAAGGCCGAGAGTTGACGAGGGCGATGAGAACAGGAATGTGACGACGCACTGACTGAAGGGCGGGGGCTGTGATTCGTGCAATTGAGGCATTGTTCTAAGAGAGATGCCTGGCGAGACGTGACGCGGCATGCTGTCTCTCGTGGATTGAAGTATTTCCATGGCTTCCCAGTAACACGGGCAAATCCAGCGCACGCTCGCAGACACAAAGTCCACGTAGCTGGCTGGCTGTGGATGCGGAGAAAGAGTGAGGTGTACAGCCTGCGGTGTTGCATCTCTCGACATGACGGTGAGGGCGACGATGAACTATCTGCATCTGTATTTAATCGGTGTGAGCTTAATCGTGAGACGAGACGGCGGCGTGGATGGAAGTGGGCGGTTAGGACAGGACTTGCTTCAGCGAGTCTACTGGCTGGAAGGCGCTCGTTTGGCGATTGCTAGCGCCCACTGGCTGGTTTCGTTTGGCTGCTCCCCGGACAGTGGGGGGGGGGGGGGGGGGGGGGGGATGGAACAAACTGGCCCGGGCCCAAAACCTCCCGTACTGAGCCACACTACTCCGTACAGCGCAAATGGGATAACAGCATCCAGGGGCAGCATTTTCTAAGTATAGTAAGCCAGTTGGACGCACAGCCGCAGAGTGAGTTGGAGGTGCCCAACATGCATGTGCAAGGCACAAGTCGAGGAAAGGCAACCTGAGGCAAGGTACCCAAAGCAGAGAATGGCCAGCCGAACAACTCCATGAGCCGGACGGGCAGCCAGTGCAAGTCGTCGGGTGGTAATTATTAGTTAGGCACCTGTTTAGTGAGCTCTTTTACCCGCTGGGCACCTACCGACCGTAGAGCAAGCTTCCAGCTATGCATCCTTGTGAGCGGTTACAGCGTCCCTCCATCCCGCCCCGCGTCTTCAAACCAGGTCCGTCAGCCAGTGAGGTCTCGCATTCGTTCTCACGAGGCAGTGTCAGAACCCAAACCAAACATGTCCCCTTGTTGCGGGTTCTACTTGTAACTTTCATGGGTGCCGTACTGCTGCCCGCCCATTTCGTCACCGCCGCCGTCCTATCCTGGGTACCTTAGACTCGGACCCCGCTCCCCATTTGAAGTCCATCGACGTTGACCTGCTTCGTACCTTACCACCTTACCACCTTACCTCGACCTGCCCTCATCCTCGCTCCAACCTCCTCCTTCGACCTCGCTCTGGGAATTCTCTATCCTCGACCCCCTGGTCTCGCCGTCTCCCTCGAGGCCTATAGCCCGGCCGCCGTCCTCTTCCCGCCGCATCCCGAACTCACCCATCGATTCACCTGCAGTGCGCCGTCCGGCCTCCTCCGCCCCCAAAACACCTCCCGCCGACCCGCCCTTGCCTCGCAGGTTCGCTCCCTCGGCCGCAAACGCACGTCGACCAGAGCCACCAGACCAGGCCGCATCGCAGGCGACCGCTTCTTCTCGCGCGCACCCAATCGCTAGCCCGCCGCTGCATCTGTCCGACCTCCGACCTCCGTCATCCGTCTCCGTCCCGCGTCTACGCACGTCGCATGCCCCTGGCTGGCGGCCAATCCATCGGGCTTCCAATCCGCCCTCGAGCCAGCTTCCCTCGTGCCTGCCGCCGCCATCCCGTTACCTAGCTGTCGCCCAGCATGACGCAGTCTCCCATGATCTCAGTGCCTCTCAAGGCCACCAACGAGATCGACTGGGTCGCGCCACTAAAGGCCTACATCCGTGATACCTATGGCGACGACCCTGAGCGATACGCCGAGGAATGTGCGACCCTCAACCGCCTGAGGCAGGATATGAGAGGGGCCGGCAAGGACAGTACCTCTGGAAGGGATATGCTCTATCGATACTATGGCCAACTTGAGCTCCTCGACTTGCGCTTCCCCGTTGACGAACAACACATTAAGATCTCATTTACATGGTGCAGTTCCCACTCTCGCCAAGAGCTTGTTGGGTCCGGAACACGCTGATACTAACCCTGGCCCATATAGGTTCGATGCCTTCACCCACAAGTCCACGGCGCAATACTCCCTCGCCTTCGAGAAAGCTTCCATCATCTTCAACATCTCCGCCGTCCTCTCCTGCCATGCTGCCTTCCAAGACCGTGCCGAAGAGTCGGCCCTCAAGACCGCTTACCATTCATTCCAAGCCTCGGCCGGCATGTTCACCTACATCAACGAAAACTTCCTCCATGCGCCCTCGTCCGACCTGAGCAGGGAAACAGTCAAGGCCCTCATCCATATTATGCTCGCCCAGGCCCAGGAAGTATTTCTCGAGAAGCAGGTTACCGACAAGAAGAAAATTGGCTTGCTCGCAAAGCTGGCCTCGCAAGCGGGCTATCTTTACGGTCAAGCGCTCGAAGGGGTGCAGGAGAACGTGAAACAGGCCATTTTCGAGAAGGTTTGGGTCATGTTTGTTCAGGTAAGGCATCCTTGAAGCTTCTTTTACCTCGACTACACCATGATGTTGAACTGACATTTGCAGATAAAAACTAACCTCATGAACTCCATGGCCCAATACTACCAAGCTCTCGCGGACGACGATGCTAACCAGCATGGTATCGCTGTTGGTCGACTGCATGTAGCTGAGGCTCAGGCGAAGGAGGCTGACCGAATAGCAAGAAACTTCCCAAGCTCAGTCCCTCCAAGCTCTAACCTCAACGCCGAATGTGGCGGCCTTCTTCAAGAAATGGCTAAGCGACACTACTCCACAGTTCAAGGCAAGCTGCAGGAATTTCTCAAAGACAACGACTATATTTATCACCAAACCGTACCTGCAGAGGCCAGCCTGGAACCCGTTTCCAAACTCCCCGCCGCCAAGCCAATCCCTGTCAGCGAGTTGTATGCGGGGCAAGATATCCAGCGCATCACTGGCCCCGATCTCTTCGCCAAAATCGTCCCCTTTTCAGTAACGGAATCGGCGAGTCTGTACGATGAAGAAAAGGCAAAGCTAGTGAGAGCAGAGACGGAGAGGGTCGACACTGCCAACGGCGAGATGGCAGCGAGCTTGGATTACCTCCGGCTACCCGGGGCACTGCAGGTGTTGAAGGGGGGCTTTGATCAAGACATTCTACCTGACGAGGATTTCCGACAATGGTGCGATGACGTCTCTGACCACGAGAACCCGGTATCTATCTTTGACTTCCTAAGGAGCGAGAAGGAGTCCATCATCTCGATCCTGGAGAAGAGCACCAAGTCACTGGATATGGAAGAAGGAGTCTGCGAGAAGATGCGATCCAAGCATGAGGGCGAGTGGACACAACAACCTAGCTCGAGATTGACGACGACTCTGCGAGGCGATATTCGAAACTACCGAGAAGCACTGGACGAAGCCTCAAGGAGCGATAACCAGCTGACCAGCAAGCTCCGCCATAACGAGCACGACTTTGATGAAATGAGGCGAGCAGCCCAGAGTGGTGACGTTGACCAGTTGTTCCAGCGATCGGTAGCCCACGCACGAGAGAGGGGCAGCAATGTTACGAGCCCAGCAGGTGGCGAGCCTAACCTACTGGATGCTGACTTCGAGGAAGGGCCCAGTGTCGTGGACCAAATCAACAGGGTGGAAGATATTTTGAAGAAGCTCAACCTGATCAAGCGGGAACGAAATCAGGTACTCAAGGACCTGAAAGAAAAGGTGAGTGAAGCATTACCTCCGCCGTCAAAGTTGGTATAACTATTGACAATATCAGGCCCACGAGGATGATATCTCTCAAATCCTGATCCTTAACAAAAAGTCGATATCCAACTATGAGACGCAGCTGTTTGAGCAGGAGCTGGAAAAGTTCCGACCTCACCAGAACCGACTTCTGCAGGCAAACCACAAGCAGTCCAGCCTGATGAAGGAGTTGACAGCAACATTCAACAACCTGCTCCAAGACAAGAGGGTGCAGTCGGAGCAGAGCAAGTACGAAGCTATCCAGAGGCACCGGTCGACGGTCATCAACAAGTATAAGCGAGCGTACCAAGAGTTCCTTGATCTGGAAGCTGGATTGCAGAGCGCCAAGAACTGGTACACGGAAATGCGGGAGACGGTGGAGAGTCTGGAAAAGAATGTCGAAACATTCGTTAACAACCGCAGATCGGAGGGAGCGCAGCTTCTCAGCCAGATTGAGCAGGAGCGGGCTTCGGGCAAGAACTCGCATGCCGAGATGGAGCGAGAGCGGATGCGAGAGCTCATGGAAAGGATGTCGATGGACCCGGCCAAGTCGTCACCGCAGCCCACGGCGAACCGACCTACACCGGCACCACTCATGCAGCCGGGACAAGCGCCTCGATATCCTCCGACTAACTTCCAGGGCCAATATCAAGTCCCCAGCTCTCCTCCTCCACACCAACAAACGATGCAGCAGCAGACCTATCAAGGCTTCCAAGGTCAACAGACATCACAGTCCTTCAGCCCACCGCCCATCAGCACCTTTGCGCAACCCGCATACAATCCTAGCCAGTATGGCCGGACTCCCGGGCCGACGTCTCCACCTCCCAACCAGACGTCGTTTGGCATGAATGCGATGAGAGGTCCCGCATCGCCTCCTCCGAACCAGACGTCATTTGGCATGAGCGCGATGCGAGGTCCCGCGTCGCCGCCAGCTACTCAGACATCATTTGGACTCGGACAACAGCGTCAATCCTATAGCTCGTTCGGAGCCCCACAGCAGCAGCAGCAGCAGCAGCACACCCAAGGGGGTTATGTACCTCCCGGGTTCGTGCCACCACCACCGCCTCCAGGGCCACCTCCATTGGGGCCGCAACAGACCATCCACTACGGCAACCAGGAGTTCGACCCAAATAACGGGTATCCGCAGAGCGCACAGCAGCAACAACAACACGACCCGTGGGCTGGACTAAATGCGTGGAAATAGTCGGGAATGAAGGGAGTTTGAGGTCAGGTCTGGGACGGAGGAAGTGTTCCGATTCCCCCGATCCGGGCGTTTTTGGACGGAGTCGGAGCCGGACCCGGAGCTGGAGCCGGCCCGCAGCACCCAGTGCTTATCCCGAAATTGCCACTCTCGGTCAATTCAAGTCCTCCAGGATGGCCGCCGGGTTCAGAGGGCGATTAAGAGTCAGTGGCTAATGCATTGGGAGGTTGGGATCAAAGCTTCGGTCACGTGGGTGGATGCAGCGGTCTAGACGGGAAATCTGTTATCAGGAGTACATAGAGCGGAACAGAAACCCACGTTGATTTGAATGATAAAACGTCTGTCTGTATACTTGCCTAAGTAGTAGAGACGAAAAGTTGAAATTATTGTCTGGTATTGACCGATTGCGCCCCGAGTTGAGAGAAAATTGTAGGGTGCGGCTCGCCATTCTTTAGACCGAGGCCTCGAGGTCTCGGGCAAATTGGCCGTTGGTTTCGGTACCTGTGAACACGATGACATAGCGCCGTGCAGCCACGTTCCCGCTGCACCCCGCACCCCATTGACCCGACTGCCCGAGCAGCGCTGTGGAGGCAGGGATTAACTAGCGCGAAGCGGCGCTGGAGCGGTTGAGCTACGGAATTGACGAGGAATGGTACGGAGTACGAAGCGGTACGAACCAGGCGGTTACAGTGGACCCGGATACCAAGGACCTTCTAATCCGTGCGATGCCACAGGCTGTTTGGGGGGCGCAGTGTGGGGAAATTGAGCATCTCACCCAGCTGGCCCCCGCAGTTCCCTTCGGCAACCCCAAGCCCACGGCCGTCGGTGCGTGGGTGCCTTCCCCAGTCGCCATCTGAAGTGAAAGTGCGGTGGCCCATCTCCGAATTCCTTCCCCGGCGGCCGTAGCTCGGCTCTTGCTTTTCTTTCCCTTTTCAAACCACGATTTTTTTGGGGTTGTTCTGCTCATAGATCGATTGGTTTCTGCATTGGATCTCTCTGCCTCTCTATCTTGTCTTCATATATCGGCTGATCTATTGCCACATTGCCTCGTATCTTGCTTCAAAGCCAGTGATTCCTCATTTTTGCTCATCCGGTCTCGGGCCAAAGGCACAGCCATCTCCCTCACCACACCACCGATCGCATCGCCATCCTCACATCGTCACAATGGTGTTGCTGGGAACCGAGGTCGCCGAGCACAACAACGCCAAGTCGTGCTGGGTCATTGTTCACGTAAGGGATTGCTACCGTAACTTGCAGCGCGCAGGTTGAAGACTGACCCGTTGCGACAGGGCAAAGCATATGATGTAACCGAGTTTCTTCCAGGTTTGTTGCCCCTCGACATAGCGACGTGGGCTCTCATGAGTTGGGATGGGAAATGAGAGATGAAAACAAACTCATACTGACTTTGCCTCGGCGCAACAGAACACCCCGGAGGCCAAAAGATCATCCTCAGATATGCCGTACGTCTTCTCGAAACTCATACTAATACATCGCAACTAACCCTCGGCGTAGGGCAAGGATGCTACCGAAGAATACGACCCTATCCACCCACCCGACACACTCGACAAGTATCTCGATGCCTCCAAGCACATGGGCCCCGTCGACATGGGCACCGTTGAGCAGGAGGTCAAGGAGGAAGATCCCGACGAGGTTGAGCGTCAGGAAGCCATCGCTCAGAAGCCCCTGTTGTCGCAGTGCTACAACCTGCTTGACTTTGAGGCCGTCGCGCGCCGGGTTATGAAGAAGGGTGCTTGGGGATACTACTCCAGTGCCGCAGATGACGAGATTGTATGCGCCTCACGTTCCATTTCCGCGATACAATGACCAAAAGCTGACTCTAGCACTTTAGACCTTGCGAGAAAATCACGGCGCCTTTCACCGCATCTGGTTCCGCCCCAAGATCCTCGTCGATGTCGAACACATCGACATATCCACCACCATGCTCGGCGCAAAGACATCCATCCCCGTCTACGTCACCGCCACCGCTCTTGGCAAGCTGGGCCACCCCGAAGGCGAGGTCGTTCTCACCCGGGCTTCGGCTAAGCACGATATCATCCAGATGATTCCCACGCTGGCCTCCTGCTCCTTCGATGAGATCATCGACGCAAAGTCCGGCGACCAGATCCAGTGGCTACAGCTCTACGTCAATAAGGACCGCGAAATCACCAAGAAGATAGTCCAGCACGCTGAGAAGCGCGGCTGCAAGGGCCTCTTCATCACGGTAGATGCACCCCAGCTGGGCCGTCGTGAGAAGGACATGCGAAGCAAGTTCACCGACCCGGGTAGCAAGGTCCAGGAAGGCGAGGAGACGGACAACAGCCAGGGCGCTGCACGCGCAATCTCGAGCTTCATCGACCCGGCCCTCTGCTGGGCCGATATCCCCTGGTTCCAGAGCATCACTAGCATGCCTATCATTATCAAGGGCGTACAGCGTGTCGAGGACGTCCTCCTGGCTGTCGAACACGGCTGCCAGGGTGTCGTCCTCTCCAACCATGGTGGTCGCCAGCTCGAGTTTGCTCGCTCTGCTGTTGAGGTCCTCGCCGAGACCATGCCCATCCTGCGCGAGCGCGGCCTGCAGGACAAGATCGAGGTGTACATCGACGGTGGCATCCGCCGCGGTACTGACGTCCTCAAAGCGCTTTGCCTGGGCGCCCGCGGTGTCGGCATCGGCCGGCCTCTCTTGTACGCGATGAGCGCCTACGGCCAGCCTGGAGTCGAGCGCGCGATGCAGCTGCTCAAGGACGAGCTTGAGATGAACATGCGCCTCATCGGCTGCAACCGAATCGAGGAATTGCACCCTGGCCTACTCGACACCCGCAGTCTGTTCAACCACTCCGCCTACCACGCCGATAACTTGTCGAGCACCGTCTATGACCCGCTAGCTGTGCCGTCGCAAAGACCCAAAGCGAGACTGTAAAGGGCGGATTGTGATGGCGGATCTGACGAGATACATGGGTAGAGGCTTATATACGGTTGCTATGTGTGGGCATAGATGTATGAACAAATTGGAATAGAAGAGAATCTTGACAATATGAGAATCTTCATAACTAAGCATTTTACACTTCAAATTGCCATCATCATCATTTCATTGCCTTGTCTAATCCCTGTGTCCTCTCTACGGCACGTAATATCCACACAAATACCCCTACAGACTCGCCATGAACTCCTGGAACGACATGGGCTTCTTCACCGCATTATTCAACCCTTCGTGATACGTCACCCAAATATTGCGCTCCTTTTCCGCCTGTATCGCCCGCCGCTCCTCGCTCTTCTCGTCTAGATTCAGCGTTCGGACCCCGATAACGCGTCCGAAAAAGTCCCGCTTGACAAGCGTCGCCTGCTTGGCCGCTTCAGCGATGGCCAGGGCCTTGTTCTTGGCGGCCTTCTCCTTGTTGTTGAAGGCGGCCTCGTCGTGGCCGAGAGGGTTGCCCGCCTTAAAGCGTGCTTGTCGGGCGAGGGCCTCGCGCGCGGCGATGGTGAGCTTGAGTTCCTGGTCTAGGACTTGGCGGACGGCATAGCGTGTGGGGGCCTGGGAGGCGAGCAGGAGAGAGGCTGCTGTCTCAAAGGTGGCGAGGGCGTCGAGATCACTGGGTAAATGTCAGTACGGATACATATAGTGCGGAGCATGATGGGAGTACTTACGGATCCATGCGGTAGACATATTCTTGTCCGCGGCTGATCAGCGAGTCGCTTTCAATCTTACCCTTCTCCAGCACGATGCCCACCTCGTCGAGCACCTTCGACGCGCGCTTGACCATGGTGCGCTCACTCTCCTTGCGCACGCTGGCCGTGGACCCCTGGCTGCCGCCCACGACGACGGGCTTAACGTCGGGCGAGACGAGGCGCACGAGATACGGTAGAAACTCAGCCGACACGTCCTCTACGCTGCGGAATAGCCGCAGCAGTGTTGGCGGCAGCTGGTTCTGTAGGATCTGGAGCTGCGCGCGGTTTGACCGCTCCGCCTCGAACGCCTGGTAGTCGGCGCGTGGGCCTGAGAATGGCAATGGCGGCTCAGCGTCGTCTGCGGCGTCGCCGCCCCAGCGCTTGTCGTAGCCCGCGGTGGGGATATGGCGTCTCGGAGAGGCGAAGAGGTGGTGGCATGCGAGGACTGGCTGGCTGAGGTACGGAGCGAGTTCCCACTCCTGGCTGGCGTACAGTCGCGACTGGCAGGTATCGTGGAAATGCATCCAGTCGTACGCCTGATTGGGCTTGCTAAGGTATAGATCGTCGTTGAACTCGCGACTTGGATACTCGGCGAAGACCTCGGTCATGATATGACTGATCTCGCCGCTCGTATCGATCATGTGCCGCAAGCGCTCCATGGCGTACTTCTTCTGGTGCTCGCCAAAGCCCAGTTCCGCCTGAGGTTGTTCATGCTTCGTCTTGGATTCAGAGAGATCAAGAGCCTGCTTTGGGAAACCACCGCCCTCCTGAAAGAGCCGGGTTACGATATCCCGGACACCGCCGCGACCAAGGCCACGACCACCGCCACCCCCTTTGGCGAGGTCGTTGAGGATGTTCCGCTCGATCCATTGTCTGGTAAGGCGGCCGGCGCCGTCAATGGGTGTCGAGCGGAAGCGGCCGGCTACCCACTCGCCTACCACCATGACTCCTCGTAGATCGCCTTCGACATTGCTCTCTGCTCCTCGTTTGGCATCGATGCCGCTAGCCATGCCCCATGCTGCCTCGCAAAGTTTCCGTGCTGCGTCTTTGTCACAAGGGATACCCTCTTTCTCAAAAACGTTCTTCAATCGGCCTACCACGGCCTCCATGGAGGGCTTGCCGACATGAATAATTTCCGCGAGATTGGATTGCCTCAGTGGCCGCAGGGATGGAGCGTACACATCATTGCAGATGAGAATAAGTGGACGCAGCAGCCGAAAGTCATCACCCTTCTTCTTGTTGCGCCCCTGGTTTCCCGATGTAGCCCCTGAAGCGTTCTTCTGGTCGAGGAGAACCAGGTCTATCAGTGCCTTGACGAAACCACCTTCGCCTGAAGCTCCAGACCCAGCAACCACTCCGTCGACTTCATCAACAATGACGCATGCGGGTTTGGCAACCTTTTGCGGGCCGTCGCCATCTTTGCGGTTGCTAACAGTTTTGACACTCTCGGTTCCCAAGATTGTTCGGATGCGGTTCTTCACAACGTCTCGGCTTCGGTCATCACTGGCGTTGATCTCCATCACGTCGTATCCCGCTTGTCTGGCACAGACGTGCGCCAATGTCGTCTTTCCAAGTCCCGGTGGGCCTGTGAGCATGAGGATCTTCTTGTGCGGTTTTTCCTCTTCATCCTGCTTCCCTAGTCGTCTCGCGATCCCTGATTTTGACTTGACTGCCCCTGGGAATACCAGCGAGTCCCATTTCTTTAGCCATCGTAGGACGAGTCTGTTGGTACTGTCATCGCCGCACAGGTCCATAAAGTTTCGAGCCCGGTACTTCTCCGTCCATAGTAATGTCCGCTTTTGTTTCTTACCCGTTGATGTTGCTATCTCGACTGACTGTATAGGGACGGTCGGTTCGATGGGCTGTGCTTGCCGTTTAATTGCAATCTCCGCAGTTGCGGTACTGACAAGTTCGTGAATATCAATCCCGTAGTAGCTCCGTTTCGCTCTCCCTTCCTTCGTTCTTGATCGGGCTGCTACCATCGATTCGTATGAGGCCACTGCAGTCGTCTTGCGCTCCTTGATTGTGGTTGCCTTTCCATTGCATGTTTTGGCGATATATGATTCTGGAGCGAGCGCACTCATAAAGGAAGTCGAGAACAGGGGTCGTTGACTTGACCAGGCGGGGAGGGCGGGTTGCGATTCTGGGAGCTCTGTGGTGACTCTGGGGTGGATGTTGGTATTCGTGCCCGTCTCATTATCGCGATTGAGCGATTCAGAGTTCTTTTCCCGTGGATCTTGGAGCATAGGCCGTTTAGCTATGTGCTCTGAGCTCCCGACAGCCTCATCGTCTGAGTTCGAGTCGTCGTCTTCAACGAGGAACGGTCCACGGGCCTTGGGTTTGGGGTTATGAGTAAGTGATTCCGGTTCCTTCTCCCGCGGATCTTCAAGCATCGGTCGTTTAGCTATATGTTCTGGTTTCTCAATAGGCTCGCTGTCGTCGTCTGAGTCGTCATCTTCGATGAGGAATGGCCCGCGGGCTTTCGGCTTGGGAGGACCTTGATTGTGAGGTTTGGAGCGTTTCGGAGCTGGGGGTGATGAGCTCTTCGGGAAGGTGATTGGTGACGATGCGGATAGCATTTTCAGGATTAAGGAGTCATAAAAAAGTTGAAGACACTTTTAGTAGAAATCTTGTAAATTGCAGGTATGGATTCACCCCACGGAGGCTTTAGGACATCTTGTGGCCCGCGACGCGTCTTGCTTAATTGAGTCGCGTCTGGATGCCCCACTAATCCTTGATTAGCGGATTCTTGTATGATTAGGTCAGCTAGTTTGCAGCGAGCGACAACCGTCGAGGATCCAATGCTCGCAGTGGTCGGAGCCAGGATAATCCGTTGGTCCAGATCGAGTTCAGCACCAAAATTTTGGCACCTCCAGCTCAGAACGACGTGCCCAGTTCCCAGCATCGCGGGCCTCAATTCGTCAAAATGCGCAAGCCCTGGAGATTCTACAGCCTCAGTCGCCCGGTATGTGTTGTTCACTTCTCAATGGTGGCTGAAATTAGCCGCGTCTCGCCTTGCGCCCCTCGGAATCCCAATCGGCTGACCCGAATTCAACACAGAAATTGAGGCAATCATGGAACAAATTCAACCTGTATAATATAGCTCGCGCGGCCTGTCGAGAGCCCATGGTCAACGGTCGAGCAACGTTCTTCCAGCAGAAATGGGCTGCCAAGGCGAAAACCCGAGGTTATCACGGCGAGCATATTCCTGAGAAGAAATGGGTGCGCCTGTTTTCACGACGTCTCCTCTCCGCTGTCGACATGCCTCCCGAGTACCTTGCGGCGAACGATGGATCCGAGCAGGCAGCTGGTCGTGGTTCTGGCCTGACCACTTCCAACGTGACGGCTGAGATGTACTCACGAGTACCCAAGCCCAGCCAGAACCAGCGAAACATCACCCACCCCGGGCAGAGACGGGCAGGATTTGGCGATGTGAACGGAATGCTCTCTGACCATTTCCAAGAAATGACTCCCTACATGCAAATGACCTTCGCTCCCTTGGAGCGAAGACTCGACACTGCTGTATTCCGAGCCCTGTTCGCTAGCAGTGTGCGACAGGCTCGTCAGTTCGTCATTCACGGAGCTGTTAAGGTCAATGGAAAGAAGGCACGTCACCCGAGGGAATTTTCCCCATAAGACCGCTGTCGAACGTGCTGTTAACCTCATACAGATGGTCCACCCATCCTACCAACTAAACCCCGGCGACATGTTTCAGGTCGAAATCGAAAAGGTTCTCTACGGAACTGGAGAGCAGAGGAAGGAGAAGGCGGATGCGCCACTCAAGCAGAGCATCAAGTCTCGCAAGAAGCTGGAGGATGATGCTGTTGAGCGACTTCGAAACAAGAAGGCTGGTGCTTCGGTGGAAACCAAGGCTACCGAGGGAGAGACTGCTGAGGTAAAAGGCGAAGCTGCCGAGGGAGAAGAGGCCGCGACAGAATTCAGCGCCGAGGACGAGCTGTACCTCCAGACTGGCCGTCTCAGGCGTCTCCGAAGGAGCGCACGTGAGATTCTTCAGGGCGACTTGAAGAACCTCTCAGCTAAGCAGAAGAAGGAGCTTCGTCTGTTCCGTGACTCTGCTCAGCGCTTACTTTCGCGCCCGGAAGACAGCAGAATGAACTCCCAGGAGCTCATCAGCCAGCTGCGTGATCAGATTGCAAATCTACAGACGCTACCTGTATTCAAGAAGGCCGACCCGGCCCCCGAGGCCGAGGCTGCAGCCGGCGAACCTAAGCAGGAGACACCTGAGGAGAAGAAGCAGCGGGAGGAGCGCCTGGAGAAGAAACAGAAGTTCCAGCAGCGTGTGCTAGAGAAGGGTTTGGAGGGCCTCCAGAGCGAGAAGGACCGAGTCTGGGCCCATCGCATCATGTCCACTGCCGAGCTGTCCAACGAGGAGATCCGCCGCCTTGCCACCATCCTGAGGAACGACGAGGAGAACCCCATTGATGAGTCGAAACCCTACGCTACCCCCTGGCGGCCTCGACCCTACATGTCGGCCTTTGCCTTCATCCCTCGTTACCTCGAGGTTAACCCCAATATTTGCGCCGCCGTCTACCTCCGCCACCCCGTAGCTCGCAAGGGTATGGCCGAGGTCCCTACGCCTTTCGGCTACCTGACCAACCAGTTGGCCCATAACTGGTACCTAGGACGTGGCTGATTTAGGAAATGGTGCAATGCTGGGTGTGAGTCGAGTGCTGGGACAGCAGAGAGCTTCTGGCTGCTGGGTGGGTTTCTTCCGCCTGTGTAATATACCATCTTTTAGAGTGTACGGTAGACAGCCGGATGTACCTATATCATCACTGTTGAAAAGCATACCAACTCTGACTTGCGAAATTTCAAGTCCGTTTGTGTTCCATCATACAATCAATCATTCATTATGAGCAGTACCAGTTGTCACGACCTCGTTTTGTTAGTAGCATAAGTAGTACATTGCCCTATGTGCAATCCCCTTAGCGCAACAAGTAAATTATGTCCATGTGAGTCCATATACTCTAAGCATATATAATGGTGAACAAAGTCCAGGGTTGCAGTACCACATCGCGATCGATGTCATTGACACCAGAACCGAAGGAGTGACAAATCAGATGAATGGTGTGCCATGCTAGAAAAGAAAGCGTTGGCAGACGCTACACTTATCTCATATAATCCTGTCATGCATAGACCTTAAAGGTATTGCGGACTCGATGGTAAAAGAGGAGAGGCTCACGAAAGAATCAATCGATCCATCAGCTGATTACCTACGCCAAGACTACAGGTCAAGGGTTATAGACCTGAGATCTCAGTGTCTAGGACTAAGGACAGCGTCTCAGTCGCAATCAATAAGATGCGATACTAGCAAAAAGGGGTTGTGCTAATAGCAACGCTCTTCATTATACGTCCATAGTCTTCATTGCCTCATTTTGTCCACCCAAAACCTGTTCATGGTCTTTCTGTGGATTACGGACAGACCATTTCTCTATCGCTTCCAGAATTTCCGTCATCTGGAACCTTTGCGCCAGATCCTGGCTTGTCTCGAAGGTACTCTCATCGAGATAGTGCGGATCTGCACCAGCCTCAAGGAGAAGCTTTGCTGCTTCTATGTTGCCCCTCCAAATGGCTACGAACAGCGGTGGTGAGCCAAAGCGGCCGCCCGGATGATTCAAGTCGACGCCAAGCTCGGGGCGTAAGAGAAGCCTAATGACAGACAACATGTTGAAGGAGGCGGCATAGTACAGTGGTTGCGTGCGCCGGATGGGCTCCAAATGCTGCGTGTGGAGGAGCATTTGAACCCAAGAGTCGAAGCTGGAACCATTCGAAAGCTTTTTTGTATCAAAAAGTGCCAGGATTAGGGACTCGTCATGTGAAGTAAGTTTGTATCGTTCCGTGTGAATAGGCCAGTAGGCGGCGACGTAGGAGCTAAGTGGGTAGAACTCGAACCGGTCGTGCAAGGCTTCGATGCCAGAAATAGGGCCGGATGCAAATGCGTCCAGCCGCAAGTAGCAGAGAGACTTGCGCAAGATACGGGAGTGGGCGGCAGCAGCATCAAGGGCGAAGAAGGCCACAGGGGTGCTGCGAATATGTGTCGATGTAAGAAAACTGCGAATGGAGTCATGGGCAAGCGTCATGAACGGGGGGTTCCGAACGACCAAGTCGCGGCAGATGTCGACGATTATGATGGGGTTTGTCAGGCGGCAATCGTCGTCGATGTATGTGTCGGATTCGCGGAGGACGACAGCTTCCGCAAGCTCATCGAGAGTGAGTGGCCTCAGTGAAAAGCACAGCCAGAGCAAGGCCTCGCGGGCAATCTCCCAATCGCGTTGTTGAATGCGGCCTAGGATGCCGACATATGTATCGTTGAGCGTCGCGGGCATATCTTGCAGAGCGTCCTTCACGTCTCGTCCGGTTCTTAGACCACTGAGACGGTCCATGCAAAGTTTTGCCCAGCGGAACCTGCGCTTTGTTAGTGAACATAACTGCATAAGGCTCTACTCGGAGTGTTCTTACATGCCGTCAGCTTCTGACACAATCTTTCGCTGAATTTCTGTGCGGATGTTGACACTCAAAACATAGAAGCATGGGTCCGTCGCCAGTCGGTGTAAAACATACGCCTCAATGTCACTATCGACGGCGCCAGTGTTCATGTCCCGTTCTCTGATGACAGGAGCCGTAAGAAGCGGTTCCCTTGCACAAGTGACGAGAACGCGTATCTGAGAGTGTTGCTCACACAAGTGAAGCAGCGCTTGAACTAGCTCCTGTTCATGCGGAGTCTCATTGAGGGCATCGATGAGTATGTAGAATCGATCACACGACTTTAGGATATGAGCCATGATCTCGTTGATTTTTGAGATAGTCAAATTGTTCTGGGGGATGAGCCAAGTGCCGGATCGTTTGTAAGGTGCAATGTACTTGAGAATTTCTGGTTTCAATGTGCCAGCTTTGGCCAGGATGGAGCCAAAGATGTTGGAGATCTCCTGAGAAGCCGCATCGTCAAGGGAGCAGCAATGATAACCAAAATTTAGATTTGCCGACAAATCAGTTGAGCATATGGTCTGAATCTCGTCTTTGATGGTGGAACTTGATTATGTTTAGTAGCGGCAGAAAATCAGGGCAAGACGAGTGAAGCTTACAACAGGACCGTCTTGCCGGACCCAGCTAGGTGCCCGTCAGTATCAACAGCAAAGGTTGTCATAACAGGTAGTGGGAGAGGCACTCACATTTACCGGTGATCCAGAAAACGGGTTGCTTGACATCTGGGAACTCGAGCCATTCAAAGAAGGCTTTGTCCAGGATCCATTGTCCAGTGCCTGCAACCTTGTTCTGGGTGGCTTTATTGAGCATCTCTTCGATATCGACCGGGGCAAGCCAGGTCAGGAGGTCGTTTGTCTCCTGCATCATCTTGGTTGTTTGCTTATCGATCATGTCTTGGTGAAGGATTTGGACAAGTGTTTTCACCTGGTCATAGACGGCCAAAGTGGTCTCGCTTGAATCCTTGAGAATAACCATGACAAACCACGCCTTAGCTCTCTCGATAGTATCAAGGTGTTTTTGAATCTCACGACTCCGAAAGGGCCAGGATAGACTCTCGGCTGCTTTCCCAAACGATGACGTCCGGGGCTTTCCCAGGCGGTTCTGAATGCTGTTCAATGTTTCCTGTGTCATCTCAAGCATACTATCGACCTGAAGTTGCATTGCTTTGTCAATCTCCGCCTTCCTATGGATATCAAAGTGCTCTAGGGCTCCCTTAAGAGCAAAAAGCTCCTGCGTCAACTTGCGGACGTCATCCCTGGCGTCCTTAACCTCATTGATGTACGTATAAAGGAGCTGAACCACCTCTGTAATAACGACGGCGATTTCAATGGCACCAAAGACCGCCTCGGCCATTTTGAGCAGCTGTTAGTCAAAACCTAGGGTCCCACCAGCCAGGTGCAGGCGCTCGTAACGCTGACACCCGGGGGGGGGTTCTTGGAAGAGGTGGTGGCGGCGTCAACGAGGCTGCAATCGTGGGGGAGATGATTAGATCCGTGCAGTTGATGGGTTGAGACCGGGGCCTTGATTGTCTGGCGTGGGTGCGCGTTTTGCAGGTACGAATACTTAAGCCTCAAACGGACTGACTGAGGAGTCTAGGTAGGTGGATAAAAAGAAACGAAATCGGAGGAAAAAAGACCCAGTTCTCTTGTCAAACAGAAGGATGAATGCTGACTGGCTTTACCCCCACCCTGGACAGCGTGGTGGTCGATCATGTCGAGAGCCTAGACTCATCTTGAACACCAGAATCCAAACCTCCAGCTCTTGCTGGATCGGAAATGCCCTTGTCGCCGGTTTATTTAAAGGGTTTGTAATGCCGGCATGACTTCGAGATTCTTGGGGGTGCTGGCTGATGATAGCCAATCTGGTGGCTGGTGCATCGATAGCGTTCCAGCATGTCACTTGATACGCCCGTTATATCTGGTTATCTCAACCCTAGCGCGCTAGTGAAGCACGCATACGGGCTTGGTAGATTAGATAGACATCGATCGATTCGTCGGGATCCGATTTAAGGTATCCTGGATGCGTCTCTGTTGTGCCTTTTTGCGGGGGGGGG
>QGQB01000429.1:0-10341 GCA_003385265.1 Neonectria hederae | reverse complement strand
TGTAGATAATGCTGTCCTTGATCTTCCGGCTGCTCGCGGCGGCTGTCATTAATACGAATGAAGCTATTGTCATCATATGCATTGACTGCTTGGCTGGAGGGTTGTTGGGAATCCATGAGAGTGCACAGAATGAATTGTATGATGAATTAGGCGGGGTTGATTTTGCTGATGCTCGGAGTCACTCTATGTACCTCAGCCTTAGCGGGGGTCATGTGGGGCTCGATACGGAGGTGGAGGCTTACGACAGTCAAAGGGATAACGCCCTGTGATAAGCCAGCCAATTTGCCCTAGTTAATTACACTCATATTCAACACGTACTGTGGAGTACGGAGTACGTAGTACGCAAGATCCTCTGTCGTGCTTCCCCCGGAGAGTCCAGCTCGGGTACCGAAGCCTAAATCTGTTGAAAGCAACATGGCGGTTTTGTTGATGTCCATCCAAATGGTGCCAACCCGACATTCCCCATCCATCCCTGGCGTTGGAAATCCTCAGGGGCGCCGCATTTGATCAATACGATGCCAAGACACTCCCCCAGGTAGGATAGGCAATCTTCGGCAGGGGCAGTTCCCTTAGCCCCGGCATGGCTCGTTGCTTCTCTGGTCATGTTTCCCGTAAACACGGCACGCGGGTAAGAGCCGTACTGTACGGAGCTGGATACGTCAGTGTTCGTCCAGCGTCATTCGAACTTACGTTACGGTCAATCTCCCTTTGCGCTGGTGCGTACGCGCGTTTGCAATACGAAGCAGGAACCCCCCTTTCACCAGGGAATAACGTCATGCATTTTAGGGAGAGCCCGAAGCTCCGGGGGAACGTGGGAGGCCGTTTGGGCTGATATGGCAGAGCTAAATATTCTCATCTTCATCCAGTAACGAGTGATTCCCATGAGCGACATGAATGAGGCTCTTTGACACCTTGGTCCCTCTGCCAATCAGTACCCGTTCTCCATAAAGGGGAGCCACGCATTGAAGATGGGTGTTCATCCCATACCGCCACTCATGTATTTACCGCCACTTGGACAAGAAGGATGTTTATGCTATGCTAAGATGGGGGACGAACACCGGTCAACTAACTTGCTGCACTTGGAATTAATTACATCCTACTATGTACGGCACTGGACGGACATGCTCACAATCGTGAAACGACGTGTTATGCGCCACGGCAAGCCCCTAGGATCAACCCCTTTCACTTTCACTCCAACTTGTTGTGGGGTGAAAGACCCTGAAATCCAGCCACATCTCCCTGTGGGGTAATGAGAATAAGAGGAGCCCAGCCACACTGTCCATCGGCACACCGCCTTGGGTGGAATCCCCGCCATGACTTTTCTGGCGGCAGAAAATTTGGATATCGAAATCGTGGCTCGTTGATGCGTCCTGGTACACCTCAGCACCGCAACAGCACATCACAGAATTAACCATGTCCGACGAAACGGTCACTGCACCTGCTACTGCGTCGCAGGCTGGGAAGCCTCAGGGCATGCGTAAGAATGGTACTGACTCTCCTAGCGCGCAACAAATTGCGACTGAACTAACCCTGCCAACCTAGGCAAGCAATGGCATATTCCTAGGAAGGCGTTCCGACCGACCGCAGGACTTAAATCCTACGAGAGGAGAACCCAGGAGCGCGCCCTTACTTTGCAAATGAAGGCCAAGGAGAAGGAGATGAAGGAGGAGAAGGAGGCAGAGCGCAAGGTAAGCAGGGGACTCAGCGTGGGTCATGATTTGAAAGACAGAAACCTAACCGTCACATACAGCAAAGGATCCAAGTCATCAAGGACAAGCGAGCGAGAAAGGAGGAGAGAGAGAGATACGAGAAGATGGCTGAGACGATGCACAAGAAGCGGGTTGAGCGCTTGAAACGCAAGGAGAAGCGCAACAAACTGATCAACTCTTGATCTGGTGCTGTCTTCTACACCAAGTAGAGATTCTGACCACGTTATAAGTTATGATGTGACAATGCCTCACCTCATGCCAGCGGGAGAATAGGTAGGGCTATCAGGACAAATGCGCAGTGCCAGGACGAGTCAAGGCAGGAACTGAAAACCGACAACATATGGTTATGGTCGTTGTAAGACATATTGACACCCGCACTGGGACTCTTCCTGACGGATAAGTGCCCATGCGTTGAAGAAGCCGACCGTGTCTCATTTTTGAGTCAAGAGGCCTTTGATGAACGTTACGGCGTTGCAAAATGAGAAGTCTGATAGATGGTGGCGGAGGATGAGGATGAATGCCCCCCAGTTTAATGAAGAACATGCGAGGGGTATGGTACATAACGATAATCTTCTTTGAAATCTTGAAACCTCCCTTGCTTACCGAGTACTTATTACTCCCCAGTAGTATGCGGTCTCACTGGCTGACCACCGTAATCGTAATCGAGAACCAAACTTGTCTTTTGGCGTCTGGAATATGGAATCTATCGCGCGGACCCAAAAGGGCCGGCAGTGGCATGTGAAATCGGCTTGTCAGTCGTGCGTGAGCCCCACTTCTCCCCGGCCCGGCGTTCGGTGACTGGCCTGATGCAGCGCACCAACCGCCGACACTGGACCGATCTCGCGTCAGGGCCCCCGTCGTTGCGTCACAAAAACAGGGACAAGCAAGTCAGCAACAGCACCACACTGCACCTCTGCACCAAGAACAGTCGTGGACATTGCGCATGGGGGGGTTTGGAAGGGAACGAATCGGAACAATCAGGCCACAGACCACCAGAGCGACCACCGAGAGACCACACAACGAGAGACCACACAGCTCACCATGGCCAGCCCACGGCACTCGACCGACTCCGTCCGCCGCACCAAGTCAGGTAACCGCCATCAGCTCAAGCGGTCCATCACCGAGCTCGCGTCGCCCGTGAAGCTCTCCCGCCAGCAGCGCAAGGACCGCGATCGCCAGCATGACGACCGGGCCCCGCAACCAGTATCCGCGAACACGTTTCTCTGGAGCCGAACTTCAGTCGACATGGCTCGTTCCGAGGGCATAACTCCCATCATGAGCCCAGACCAGAGCCGCCGGCCCAGCATTTTGCTGCAGCGAGAGGAAGAAAACCGCGCTCCGAATCCCTCATCACCGCTCGAGTCTAAGGTCAGCAAGGAGGAGAGGCTTCAGGAGGAGCGGGAAAAGACGTCCTCCCAGGTCGAGTAAGCCAACTCCCCCCTTACCTCAGTTGTGTGCCGATCGTCGCCAAGAACCAGCCTTTGCTAATCTTCATGTGTGCCCCTAGGGCCTTGAAGCAATCCCTCGTGGACCTCGGCGCGTTCTCGACTTCGGCGTCCCGACGACTCGACGATACATACTACGCTGTCTTAGAGAAGATGAGCTCCCTCTCGCACACCGTTAGCTCTCTGAAGGACTTGGCGGAGACATCGCGCAACATCCATAGCGACTTTGAAAAGGACTCCAAGCAGCTCGAGGACGACATCACAATACAAGTGGCCTCGCTAGGGCAGTTTGAAGAGCAGGAGGCAAGCATCGAATCCCTCCAGACGCGGATCCAAGACGGCCGCGCCAAAATTCGGTCATTGAGTGACCGTGTCGAGGTCGTCCGCAGGCGTGTAGAGGGCTGGGAACAACTCGACAAGGTGTCTCAGGAGAAGACTCGAAGGCGGCTCAAAGCTATCTTGATCTGCATGTCCGTTGTGACATTAGCCATGATTCTGATCTTCTTCTTTGGTTCTCAATATGCCCACCCCAGCTCGTCCTTCAGGGAAACAGAAATCCGCATGGCCGAGTCCATTATCGAGTCTCGCAAAGAAGCAGGGCATACGGACGTTCCGGTAAAAATCCCCGAGGAAGAAGACGGGACATATCTACGGAAGAGGCCTGCGGACGGGGAGCAGCGATTGCGAGTTTTTGATGAGCTATGATTTTCCTCACGTCTGCAACAAGTTGCTGAGGCTCTCGCCTCGGCGGTAGACAGAGTTCATGATACCCAAATAATTCAAGTTTCCAAATTACCCAAATTACCTAAGAAGTGGGACGGTCCTATTTGACCAAGCCAAGATCTGCACCGTTCTCATCAACGACGACGACGCTTATTTCGCCTTGTTACGCAATGTCTCCATTCGACTTGCTCGCCGAGCCGCCGCCATCTTCGGCGCGGCCGGCTGACCAACGTAGATCCCATGCCGAGCCGCGTTTGTGGGGTGCTCTCCACGGTCTTCTCCGGCTCCTGCTACTAAAGAAGAATGCCAAGGGGTGTGAGATGAGAGGAGACGCTTCGTGTTTGGATTTCTGGGGCGCATGCGACGCGCAAGGCTAAGCCTCAGTCATTTTCCTGGAGAGCCGCGTGCGTGTTTGGTACAAGCCACATTGTCTGAGCCCCGTGCCAGCGCAGTGGTAACATGTGTGCAGGCAATTTGTCCGTTTTGTCGAGCGCAATTAAATGGAAATACGGAATGTTCTTATTAATGCAGTGGAGAGGGTTCAGCTTGGGCGTTGTTTGTGTTGCGGAGTGACGAGGGATGCTTGCTTGGTTTCCATATTGATGTTGACTTTGTTGTTTAGATCCCTAGAGATTACTGCTACAGTCTTGCGTGTAGGTAAGCGTCGGCAGAGTGTTGCACACAGATTAATCGACCACGTACATAAACCGTCACAGTTATAGTGGAGTTTCTTGCTGGATTGTGTTGTTTTCTCTGGCATGAAAGACTAGAATGAGCCGCTTTCCCGGTCCAGAGGGTTGGGAGGGAGACTTTTGAGTTGTGGAGGTTGGCGTGTAGACATGTGTCTTGCGTTTATGTCCACGAGGTTTCTGGGGCTTTGACTCTCACAAGTGCGGACACCCGCTTTAATAGTGTTTCGGCACTGGGAGCAAGTCTTTCAGGCCTGTGGAATTTAAAGAGTCCTACTTAAGATAGTCGGGGGGATGAGCATTCAGGTACCATCTCATTACTCGACTTACACAGCGGTGTATCCAGGTAAGAAGAGAATAGGAGGCAGGCAACCACGAGGTTTTCTTTTGACGCACATCATTGATATTTGTTAAGTGTAATGCCTACGTAGTTATGTGATACTCAGCAGGTTACACTGATTTTAATCAGTAGGCTGGGTACTACTAGTAATACATAGCGTGGACTTGGCTGTGCAATACCTGGCTCATGTCACCAACATTGCGACATCGTCATGTCGACGCTGCCAAGAGCCACTTGGATATGCAGAAATACTCAGAGCCTGGAGATGCTTCGGGATCAATGCAAGGGCAGACTTGTTTCTCGTGCAGAAGGTTCGGGACCACCGTCTACAGGGTTGAGAGAGCCGTCACGACCCCCCCCCACAACTTGCAAACTCAACAAGTGGATGCCATCGTGGCTGACCAGGTCGTGAGGTACCTCACCCAGAGGCATTTCGAACCAGCCTACCATTTCAGTGCCGCTGTTCCGTTCAGTGGCATGGCAAGTCGGAGTGCAAAAAGAGAAAAGAACGACGTATGCTGTAATCTGGAAAGAAATTGAGCCGCTGAGCTGAGGTGCTCGCTCTGGCATGTCAAATCTCACATCCGCATTCTTTTCTGCCATGCCGCCTTACGGCATTGTGATCCCGAAGAAACAGGGCTGTGGGAGTCTGGGCGGACTTGGCAGCACACGTCATGCCCCTCACTTTAGCGCTTTCCCAGCGTTTAGTCACTGCGCAGACTCAACGGCTAGGTGCCTTATGAGGCCTCGACGCTTCGTAGATAAGACACCGAAGACCGTAAACGAACTTACCATATTTTGAACTCCCCGCTCAGCACTTCAGCACTTCAGTAGCGAGATTTGCCCTAGACTTACCGCGTACAACGAGAACGAGAACGAGACGAAAAGATAGCGCAGTGTGGCTGCTGATTATTCTGCGAGAAGCTCGGCTGCATTGGTGGAGCTGCTCTGCCTGACGTAGGTGACGGTCTAGCGAACTGTTCCAGCGCTGCCCCGCCAAAGTCAACCCGCCGAGCGCTGCGACGCTGCGACCCAACAGAGCACGGCAGGCTTCGAGGCGTGGCTGGGGATAATCTTCGAAGCTTCCTCCAAACAAGACATTGACACACCCTCAGACATTCCAATCCTCTCTCGGCGGCTTCCATCTCCTCTCTCAGATCCTGTCTTTCTCGCGCGCCATGGCTGCTGAGTCGCAAGAAATTCCTGCGACCGCTGGCGACGCCGTCCCAGCTCCCCTCCCCGTTGTCGATCTGCCAGTCCGCCCAGCTAAGAATGAGGACACCGTGCCGCCGCCCGGCCAGGCCCTCACCGGCAAGCAAGAGCACTGTAAGTCGCGTTGCCTCAAGATCGCTCTCCCTTCCATTTTTTTTTTTGTGTCATGAGTGCTGATGGCCGGGCGAATACAGACCTCAAGAGGGAGCTCATCTCGGAGCAGGTCAAGTACGAGATCAGCGAGCTCAACTCCACCACCGCCCTCCAACGATTCGGCGCCCCCTTTCGATCCGACCATGGCGAGGTCTCTCCCCAGGAGTCGGAGTTGCCTCTCCTACGATACATCTTTGTTCACCATATCCGCGACTTTCCCTTCCTGGACAAGGCTCGGGAGAAGGAGTTCTGGCAGGATAAACTCCAGGTGGTGAGTGATGGATTCCTTTCTCATCTTCGCGTGCAACAAGATTGACGGGGAACTCGCAGTTCTTGGAGTCGTTTGCCGGGAAGCAGATCTCATCCTCCGAGGATCGCCTGGAGGAGACGAAGCGCCGGAAGCTGGCTATCAAGGCCAAGAAGCTCGTCGAGCTCATGATGGTCTCTGGGATCGGAACCTCGTCCGGCTTCGAGGAGCGCATCAGGTTCTCGGAGATTGAAATTGTCGACAGCAACGCCATCGACACCGGAGTAATGCACACCCTGCCTGAGGGCAACTACATCAACGGGTGGGACGTCAACGTCGCTGGTGTTCGTGTCACCACCGTCAAGCATACCATCAGGTATCACAAGCATGCCGAGTTCCTCCTGCGAGTGAAGAAGAGGGGTGAGCTGGAGTCATTCGTCGGTCGGAGATATAGCGACTTCGTCCGGCTTCACAAGAAGTTGCGCACCGAGCTTCCAGGGAGGATTTTACCCGACGTCCCCAAGAAGAACAAGAGTGATACCACAACCACGTTCATGACCTCGATGACTAACGGCAACGACTCTGATGCGTCATCCATATCTTCAGTCTCGACTAGAGTGACAAGCCTTGCCCATGGACTCGATGGGTCATCATCATCCCTATTGAGCCCCGGAGGTATGCTTTCTGAATCACGCCTTCAGCGCGGTTTGTGCTAACATGGATCAAGGTCATCGTAGAGTTGGTTCCTCCGCTTCTGTGCGATCCAGGGGTCTCCCGTCACCAAAGGGTATCTCATCCCCACGCCAATCCACCGACAGCAGATTAAGTCCGAATGTTCTCTCGACCCCCGACAAGCAGGAGGTATGTGTAATTCAGACAATCTGTTCCAAACCTGCTAACTGGTTCCCTAGTCAATTGTTCTCTGGCGTGAAAACCAGCGAATTTCCTTCCGAGCCTTCCTGAGATCACTCTTGAACAACTCGCAGGTTGCCAACACCCAGGCGGTGCAGGAGTTTCTGACCGGCAACCCCATCACCCCAACCGACGAAGACGTGGAAGATATTATCCGGAGAAAGATGATTGACGAAAAGCGGATGGAGGAACAGAAGCAATTTTATGAGATTGCCAGGAGAAGAGCCGCCGAACTTGATGAGTACATGGAGCAGTTAGTATTCCCCTTTCTGGCATGCCGTGGTGTTAGCTGACGCATTTAGGTTCCGACGAGACATTGTGGAGCGTAACGGACTCACTGTGTTATTCCAGGAGATCAAGGAAAAGGAAACGATCCCGGACCTCAGCATCCAATATCGAAAGTTTGCCGAATGGCTTCGAATCGAGATCGCCGCCGTCATCTACCATCTTTTCCTCGCTGAGGACAACTCCCCCGAGCTCTTCGCTCAGGCAAAGCGCATCCACTCCCTCATCCCCTACTCGGTCATGAAGAACGTTATTCGAATCGCTAACCCTGCGGCTGTCATGTCCGGTGTTCTCGACATTTTCCTCGCCCAGCCTTTTGGAACCCGATCCTTGATGCAGCGAATCTTCTCCCTCACTCTCAATGACGGAATCAAGAGTTTCCAGCGGTCTATCGAAGCCCTGAGTGCCAAGATTGCGGATCCAATCTTCACGGATAAAATTCAAAAGTATACCCAGGCGGAAGAGTACATCAAGATAGGACTCCGCGAGGAGGCAGAGGCAGAGAATGTGGACCTGATCGTGGTGATCTTGAGGTCAGACCTGATCGAACCCGAGCTCAGCGGTGAGCAAATTCAGAGGTTGTTCAACGCGTACGTGGCGTTCAACAATGCGGTCGAAAACGTCGATGAGGAACTGCGCCAGGGAGCACAGTTGTTTTCGTACTTGAAGCAGCACCTGAAGCTCTGTACTCGTCAACGGGACAAGCAAATGATGCTCCAGCTGATCGAGGAGCCTGTCACACTCCAGCTCTTCCGGGATCTGTTTACCATCTTCTATGAGCCGCTGGTCCGAGTCTACAAATCGGCAAACGTTTATAATAGTGTCACTGACTTTGCGGTGTTTATCGACGACATGATTCAGGTATGTTTTGGTCGCGACAAGACGGGAGCCCAGACGACTAACAGAATATCCACAGGTTGTCGACAAGTGCAGGGACCAGGACGCCTCGGCAGATCCCAACCAGACGGTGCAGGCTTTCATCGATTTGTGTCAACGACACGAGCATAACTTTTACAAGTTTGTGCACGAGGTGCACACGCACGACAACGGACTCTTTACCCAACTTATGGAGTGGACGGAGGGCATCTTGGAGTTTTTGCGCAAAGGGCCGAAGAACGGGACACTCAATGTGAATGCGCTGTTTGAGGGTGGCGCAAGTTCGGGAACGATCAACAAGGACAAGGCGATTGAGGAGGTTAATTCTCTCATTACCTGGCAGGAAGCACGGAAGAAGTGGCATGCCGACAAGACGCGGCAGAAGATGGCGGCCGAGGGACACGCGGGCAGCGACCTGATGCCTACGGGCATGGCTTTCAAGTCGTCCGACTTTGGGCTGGACGACGAGGACCTTGAGGACATGGCGTACGACGACGGATCGGATTCTGAGCGAGATGCGGAAGATGAGGATGAAATGGACCCAATTGAAGCCGAGAGGAGGCGGAGGGCCAAGCAGCAGGATCGGCTGCGGCGAAGTGCGGGAGAACCAGAAAAGCCTCCGATTAGCGAGGTGCACAAGCTGAAGGAGAATTTCTTGGTCATGTTGCGGGAGGTGCTGGCTAACTAGGGACGGTGATGGGAAGAGAGTCATGATGGGAAGTGATGTAGCTTATGGTACGCGCGCGTGACTCCGGGTTCTGTACAGACAGGCGAGGCAGGAGGCAAAGTTCACATACATTTTCTCAGTATTATTACCCTAGAGTTTGAGACTCAGTCAAATACGACAGGCATTTTTTCTATCGATCTTTTCAGATAGGGCGACTAATCATGGTATATACCACAGCATTGCTGTGTTGGATGGCTAACAAGGAGAGCACAAAGTGTTGGGCAACACAACAAGCCTAGGTGCTTTAGATGACAAACCATATGAACAGGTATGTGGCGTCGATGGGCTCACCCAGAGGCAAAAGACAGGATCGGAGGTGGTTGTCCATGGATCTCGGCTTGGTTTTCGCGGAGGAGGAGGGAGCGAGGACGGGATGGACACGGTTTGCGGGGGAGTGGAGCCGAAGGATGAAAGGCGTTCCGGTTCGGCACGTGATGGAGCTTGGGGGGGGGGGGGGGTNNTGGGGGGGGGGGGGGGGGGGGGGGGAGGGGGGGGGGGGGGGGGGGGGTGGGGGGGGGGGTGGTGGGGATGGGGGGGGGTGGGGGGGGGTTAGGGTGGGGGGTGGGGGGGGGGGGGGTAGTATAGTCTGGCCGTCATGGATTATTTTCCCGAGGCGAGAAGACCCGACAAAGGGCAGTGTTAGGCACAGGCTGGGTCGGTTGCTGTTACTCGGTGACGTGGAGTAATAGCTTATACAGTAAGGAAATTGAGCTTGTCTGTCTATCCTACTCTTCCCCAGTCTACGAGAATTAAAAGAAAGGAAGTAAAGGAAGCACCTCGGCCGGCATTTAATGTCCCTGCAGTGGAACAACAAAGCCTGGTGACAGCCAGTGTGAGGGGGGTCTGTAAGGTCTCGGAGCTGCTAATAAGCGCGTGGTGATTGGCCGGATCAACCGAGGAGCCGAGAGAATCCGTCCCGGCCAGAGCCTCGCAGCACCTGGGACATGCGCCCAAAAAAGCGTCAGAAAATCATCCATTGGCCAGGGCCAAATCACACTTACCTTCCCCCCCCCCCCCCCCCCC